>NCQV01004427.1:5239-20090 GCA_002740545.1 Lophocereus schottii | reverse complement strand
ATGTCTTACCTATGCTTCCGATTTCATTAAAGATTCGACTAAACTAAGAAAACCATTGCGGCAAAAACTCAAGAAAGATGTTAGCTGGACATGGACCACTAACGATTCAAAGATTGTCCAGAACTTCAAGAAGATGTGTAAAAATCTTCCTATTCTTAATTTACCTAATGAAGGAGATGATTTAATTCTTGACACAGATGCCAGCAATGAACACTAGGATGCGGTACTCAAAATCAAAGATGGAGGAAAACTTTTCAAATACTGCAATAGAAGCTTTAATAATGCAGAATGCAACTATCCCACGATGGAAAAAGAAATCCTTGTAGTCACAAGGGGAATTGAAAAATTCTTAATCTTTTTAGCTCTAAAACCTTTTCTTATTCGAACTGATTGTAAAGGAATACTTAGTTTAATGAAAAAGAATTTATCAAATATGCAAGCGTAAGGGCGACTCCTGCGTTAGCAATTATGGCTTAACCAGTTTTCCTTCTCTATTGAACATATATAGGGATTAAAGAACTCTCTGGCAGACAGTCTAACTCGAGAACTCGCCAATGGTGATCATCAAAGCCGACCTCCTGCCAGAAAAGATGGAAATCCTTAACGAAATGTCATTCCCACTAGAACGGCTTACGCCTTCTAGTAAAGTTCTTATTGATAACCTAGAATTTCATACAAAAAGTAGATCACGCTTTTGTCTACTATCTCCGGCCTTCCTGATAGCCCAAAGATTTTTTCTTCTAGAGGTAGAAGTTAATTACCTACAATGTCCTTATGAAATCTAAGAAAAAATAAGTTCTCATGTCTAAGAAAAATGGTTCAATGAGTGGTATACATCTTGCATCGACTTTCATCATCATTATTACTATGATATTTGGGAGTTTTGTAGTACAACGATCTATTTTCCCGATAAATATGGAGTTAGTGGTATTTATTTCCCAGCAAATTCATTATCTCCAAATGATCCTGTCTTTAAAACTTGGAAATATGGGATGATACTTTACTTTATAGAAATCCTAGATCCAAATTCCCATTTTTCTCAACCTTAACTAAATTTTAATAGTGCAGGTTCGAAAGGATCTATTGGGTTCTTACATCTCCTGAAGGTCCAACAAAAATTCCAATTCGCAGACGCCTAGCTTTAGATGTTTATAGTGCTCTAATTGAATATGAAAATGGAAAGGCCAAGCCAGCCCATTATCTTGTTCTGATCATTGATTACGACGACCTTAACGATCAACTACAAAATTGGGTGCATGGAAATCCAGAACATTTAATCACTGATCCTGCTTTATCAAGAGCCATTGGATTTTTCAACATTTATCATCAGTGCTGGGCATTACGAATGAGAAAAAACATTAATGCATTGTGGAAACACTACTTTCGCCTATGATAATGAATTTAACGACTACATGAAGGTAGAAGGAGTAGAATAAGAAGACATATTTGATTATCTCTTTGAGGTTAGAGCTGGAAAATTCTTATCAGAAAAAGGAAAAAAATATCTCCTTGAGTTATTTGAAGAATATGATCCAGAGCATCTTAACCAAATTGATGATGATTTTGATGACTATCCCGATAATGATGGTCTGGAAAATGTAATTGGAGATCATGGTATGCAGAATCTCAATAATGATGATTAGTCTTGTAATCATTAAAAGTTTTGAAAAAGGGCTGCCCCATTATTATACTATTTTGACAAGTATCTAGTCTGTAAAATAAAGTGTGTACTGTAGCCATCAGTGTACTGTAGACGACTGTAGTCATGTGAAAAATCTTTATGTACTGTAGCCTTTAGGGCATCCTATGTAGCCTCATCCCCTCTATAAATAGAGAGGTCGAGTGCTGAGAAGGGACATGATCATTTGAACATTCTTGAGCAAAAGAGAAGTTCGGATTCTTCATTTCTCTATGAGCAAGCATCTCTAATGATCTTAGCTTAAGTCCCTCTTCAAAGCATTCCATTGTAATATAAATGCTTTCAAGCTTTTAATAAAAGAAGTTTCTCAGTAGAGAACGTTATTTAATCTAACTTTATGTCTTAAATATTATAATTTCTTGATTAAAGTCTCACTATCCTTCAAAATATAAAACTTGATCAGTGACTACGATCTGAGGTAGGAAACGAAACAGATCTGTGCTGTGCCTGATCTAAGGAAGGTGGGGTTGAGATTAGCAATCTCTGTAACTGGAAGCTAGAAAAACGCCAGGGTCCAGCACCGACTAAGTTCAGGTAAGGGTCGAAACTCTCTAATTAAATTTTAATTATTTTTGCTAAGTATGGTGGGCCTATAACCACAGAAAGTATAATATATAAGATATAAGTAGTAGATTGTGATAACTAGTACCAGTACAATCATTATAAGAAGTTAAATCAAGCATATTTTGAGAAAAACCCTAAAAATAGCTTATTTGCGTAGCCAACCCTTTCAATGGGCTTTTCTGCAATTTCTAAAAGTTCAAGGTTTAAATTATAAATAAAAAGGACCAAAAAGTCACTTGTACTAATACTGGATGTACCAAAGTGTAAAGATTTTCAAAACCAGGTCTTACGTGTGAATACACTAAAACTGGAGGTGCCAAATTGTAAAATTTTCCTAGTGGTTGTTTTAAAACCGATAATCGAAGTTTCACAACCTCTTTCAAGGTGAAGTGAAACACCTAAATCTAACCCATTACCATTTCTCAAGGGCTCTCAATTCGTTTAGGTTTATTAAGCATGTGATTATCAAATCAATGGTTTCTCAATCAGTGTGACTTTCTCAAGACTCCACACAATCACATCCAGGGGGCTTTGGAAATTGAGCCCTTGTAATGGACGACCCTGTGACCACCGACCATAGTTCGGCAAGTTTCGAGACTTGGATGACGGATTTAGGAAACTGCCTTTTTCGCAAGTATAAAATGCGACTGTCGAGGAAGGGGCGCTCCATCCTTCATTTTCTAGTAACGATCGTTATCTGGCATTCCTTCCATGGCTTTTCCATGTTCCCTCAATACTAAGGAGATGGTTGAGTACGTTGTCTACCACTTTGAGTGGGACCGGCATGGGTTTGCCTTTCCCTTGTTGCCTCTCCCGAAGGACTTTCATTCCTTATGCCCAAGCTCTGAGCTGGCCGTGGCCGAGGAGGCTGCTGAGCACTTCAAACTCCCAAAGCTACCCTAGGTAATCTTTGATGCGATGCTTCTGAAGGAAGCTGAGAGGCTAGGGGTCTTGCATGGGCGAACGCTTCGAACACTGGAGTCGGCCCTCACCGAGCTCCGTTGGAGTACCTTTGAGTCGTGGGTGTGGCTGTACAGTGACCAGTTTTGTGAAGCCCAGTTCCGAACAACGGCTGAACCAGAGGAGAACTCAGGGGTTGGGTAACAGGAAGAGGACTCAGAGGCGAAGCAGGAAGGTGAGAGCTCGGCGACAGAGGGGGCGGCCTCCCCTTCTGACGATGATAAGCAACGGTGAGGCCATCAAGCCCTGTGGCCTGTCCCTCTACTAGCTCTTTTTTTTTTTTTTGGGTATCGCCTACATTATCAATAATAAAATGGTCGCGCTTTCATGCCATCCTAAATTGTCATTATTTTGTTTGTACTTGTCTCAATTTATGCTGACTAGATGGCCACGTGGCTGAAATACATTGGCCATTAGGCTCTTGGGAGTGTCTCCCTGTTCCCCAATTCTCCCTATGCCTCTTCTATAAATACAACTTCACACTCCTAGAAATGATGTTCAGGCATCCATCCTTCAGGAAGGAGTGGTACAATAGGAGAGGAAAGAAGATAAAGAATGCTCGGTATGCCCCTTTCCGCTTTCATTATGGAGTTTCCTCCCCTTTACGACACCAGGGAGATGTGTAAGGTAATTTTGAGTTTAAAACAAAGTGCCGTAAGCGTACAGATTTCAATGTAGTACTTGAGGGTCGTGTCCTCGGCAACAACGAAAAAGATTTAGGTCATTGAAATTTCTAAAACTAACATTACCTAATCCTAAGGAAATACGTCACTTAGAAAATTTCAACTAAGCGATTAATAGGACCTCAACAAGAACTAAGCCCGTAATTTGAAGAAATAACCATTGTGAAATCTAAGTAACCAAACCACGCTACTAAACGCATTCAACCAACCAAATAAAACCAAATCCTTCGAATCATCAAAACCATCTAAACCCAGTAATCAAGAAAACCATTAGAACCAAATTAACAAACTACTAAAATCAACTAAATCACCTAAACTACTAAATCAACTAATTCAACTTAACTAAATTCAGAATATTATCAAATCAACCAAGCATTCAAAGGAATCTAATTCAATCAGCACCATTCAAACCATTCACCATTCAAATTAACCATTCAAACCTAAGCATGAAACATCCCGGCAACCACACCAATATACGAACAAATCATCACAAAACCATCATATTCTATCCACAAAATCAAACCCTAGTGTATCGATTAAGCCATCATATCAACAGAACAAAATAAACCAGCATCACCATTCAGCCAATTAATCAGTTGCTTTACTAAAAAAAACCCAAGCTTAATCACAATAGAGCACAGAAAACGCATCACAACCCGTCATCATTTGAATAAAACAAAGCTAACCCACAAATTAGAATCAGAATCATCATCAATCAACTAAATCATTCAATAAAACAAGCGTATGAACGGTGCTAATCAACTATATCAATCAATAACTTTCCAACACTTGATTTTCAGCCATGCTCTGAAGCAGTTAAAAAGAAATAAGAAGATTAGAGGGCAAACCAACATAGAGTATGATTGAACTTGGCATAGAAGAGAAGATTAGCCAACACCTCCCACCATTAGTAACACCAAAGCCGGCCACGACCAAAGCCCGAATACGGAACGGGGAGAAAAAAGAAGAACTTATCTCTCCTTGGCCCAAAATTAATACAATACAAGCTTGATTCATACATATTAACTAGAATTCGACAAAAATCGGCATTTAATTACATCAAATTTGAACCCATAACTAACTAACAATAAACCCTAACCCTAGAAATTGAAACGAAATGTGTCTGAATTTTTAGAGAATGATTACTAAAATTGAACTAACTAAACCTAAAGATTGTCTAACCTCTAACCTGAAGCTCGCCCTTGCAATTTAACCCGTGCCTCCTTAATTCTTCACTGTTCGATTCGAGACGCGGGGGCAATAATACCATGCTTTGTTGGTGTTTGAAGCGTGGATTGCAGGTGGATGAGGACAGAATGGTGGTGTGCTGGCTGTTTGATGGTTGAAGACGATGAGTTGTCGAGGAGAGAGAGAAACGATAAGATGGAAATAGGGATGAGGAATGGAAGAAGATGAAGCAGGGTCTGGTGTCGGGGTGGGGTGGGTTCTCTGGTTTCTCAGAATCGAGAGAAAGGGGAGAGAAGATTAAGGGGAGGGGGTATTAAGACAGCACGTGCCTAGCATGTGAGGCTGGAAGAGAGTTAGGTGTCACATGCCTTGCACGCCTGGCAAGGAATTGGGCCGGTTGGTTTGGGCTGCTTTTCTTTTTTTTCAATTGTTTTTAATGGGATGAAATAGGAATTGGGCCCATCAATCCGAATTAGCTTGAGTCAAATCGACCGTATCCAACATTTCTCTTGTATTTTTCCGCATTTTGCATAATTATTTTCCTTTTATTCAAAACTTGCAAAACAAAACAAAATCAAATAAAAACCTAAAAATAATGATTATAACGAGCATAAAACAGGTGTAAAGGTACCCTAAAAGGGGCACATTTTTAGCACGAACAAATATCCCCATACCAAGATTTTGCTCGTCCTCGAGTAAAACAAACTAAACTAACTAAAAGAAAAAGAAAAATAAGAAAGAGAAAATCCTAACTTACTGTCGTAGGAATCACGGTTGCATTTAGCATATGCAAAAAGCCCTTTAAACCCCTCGATCTCTCTAGTGGACAAGTGAGGTCCCGTGAGTGTTTTCAAGTGAACTATCCACAAAAGTTATTTCAAAAATAAAAGAAAATCTTTTTGGTTTTTTCTCAAAACTAATACGTACAGAATCAGGAAAAGATATGCACACGTTTTAATCGACTAAATTACCCATGTGACCAAGTTATTGACCTGCATATGCACAGAATGTACTTCAAAGTCCTCTACCTCCTAAATGACATCAGAGCGCTAATTTTTCACCCAATTAAACATCAAGATTCTAAATTCATCCCGGTGCT
Source organism: Lophocereus schottii (assembly GCA_002740545.1). Taxonomy (NCBI): domain Eukaryota; kingdom Viridiplantae; phylum Streptophyta; class Magnoliopsida; order Caryophyllales; family Cactaceae; genus Lophocereus; species Lophocereus schottii. Next base: position 13,897 of record NCQV01004427.1, on the reverse strand, counting down.
CGTGTGCAAGTGTATCATCATCCGAGGGCCTACATTTACATAATTAGACTCAATCCCACTTGGCTGACACAACTACATTATTATCATACTGACTTTGGAAGCAAGCTTTTCCAGTAGCAATATTGTGTCAAAGGGTAACACCTAGTAGCACGTGCCTCAAAGGGTAATGCCCAGTAGTGCATGCCTGAAAGGGATACTTGTCATTCCAAATTTTATTCCATCTCTTTTCTTTTCTTTCGTTTGTTTCTTCTTTATTCATAATACACTTTTTTTCTTCACTTTTTTTCAGAGTAATTGTGTCACAAGCTAGTGGGAGAATCATTCATGGTAGCCTAAGTCCTAAAGATAATGATGAAGGAATAAACAAGGACTAGATTGCACAATCTATACTGAACATTGGGGTTAGAACTAGGGCTTAGAATGTAACACTGAGGTTGGAGACTCCTCATACACGACCTCCTTATATACAAACTAATAACCAAAGTACAAGGGATTAAAGCTAATCAGACATTGTACAAACATTCCTAAAAATAAAACCAAAATCAAAATCTTTTTGGATTTTTTAAAAATTTTTCAAAGAAAAATATGTACACATGGGTACCCAACCTCCACACCAAAACTTCACAAAGTCCTCATTGGGAGTGGAATAGATATTAAAAGCCTAAAAGAAAAACCTAAAAAAAAACATATGTTCAAAAACTAGACCCAAAAACAAAGCAACAATTATAAGGAAAGAAAAACAATCAACTATACAAAAAGAAACTAAAATAAAACAAAGAAAGAAGAAAAGAGAAAAAGAAGGAATGAGAAAAGAAGAAGTTTCTAGCAAACTAGGTCAGGTGCTAAGTACACCCAAGCTACTTCAGATCTCAATCACTGATCACGGCTAGATTCATGGAGTATCAGGCACTCCATATCTTCTTGGCTGGGCAGCTTCAGAAATGGTTTCAAGCAACTTTGAAGGTGGCACCAGTTTGAGGATCATGAATTTCAAGTGCACCATGTGGAAAAACATGTGAAACAATATAAAGGGCCTGTCCATTGGGACCTCAATTTCCCTGGAAACAGATGAAGCCTAGAGTCATACAATAGTACTTTCATTCCTGGGGCAAATTCCTTTCTAAAAATCTGTCGATCATGAAATAACTTTTCCCTCTCTTTATATGATCGAGCACTCTCATAAGCCTCAACTCTAATTTCATCAAGCTCATTCAGCTACAGTCGTCTCTTTTCACCTGCTTTAGCCAAGTCATAGTTAAGCTTCCTAATGGCCTACTAAGCTTTATACTCTATCTCCACAGGTAAATGGCATGGCTTACCATAAACTACCCTATGAGGTAACATACTTAAGTGAGTTTTGAAAGCCGTCTTATATGCCCAAAGAGCATCTACCAGCTTATCAGCCTAGTCTTTCCCATGCCTACTCACTGTCTTTTGCAAAACCTGCTTAATCTACGGATTGGACACTTCAACCTGGCCACTAGTTTGGGGATGGTAGGGAGTAGTAAGCCTATGGACTTTAAAATACCTCTTCAGTAAGGCATTGGAAGATCTATTATTAAAATAGGTGCCCTGATCACTAATGATAGCTCGGGGCATACCAAATCGAGCAAAGATATTCTCCCTAAGAAATTTCATAACCACTTTAGCTTCATTAGTCCTAGAAGGGATGGCCTCAACCCATTTAGAAATATAGTCCACAACCAACAAAATATACTCATTCCCAAAAGATGGTAGAAATGGTCCCATAAAATCAATACCTCACACATTAAAAACCTCCACCATAATGATAGGGTTTAGTGACATCATATCTTTCCTGCTTATCCTACCCGACTATTGGCATCTAGGGCAACTTTTGCAATATTCAAATGCATCTTTAAACAAAGTCGGCCTGTAAAAACCACATTGAAGAATCTTGACTGCTGTCTTCCTAACACTAAAATGCCCCCCACAAGCCTAGTCATGACAAAAAGAAAGGACACTTCTCACCTGATGGTCAGGAATGCACCTCCTAAAGACTTGGTCATAATAGTACTTAAACAGATAGGGGTCATCCCAAATAAAGAATTTCACAACGAGGAAGAATCTATCTTTGTCATTCTCAGTTCAACTCTCAGGGATCCTTCCAGCAACTAAGTAATTCGCAATATCAGCATACCAAGGATCAGGGTGAACAGCATATAATTGCTCACTAAGGAAGTACTCAGAAATACTGGACTCAGTCTTCCTATCACAGATGATCCTAGACAGATGGTCAGCTACAAGGTTTTTAGAACCTTTCTTATACTTGATTTCACAGTTAAATTTGACAAAAGCAGAGTCCATCTTACAAGTCTATACTTAACATCCTTCTTAGAAAGAAGATGTTTAAGGGCAGAGTGGTCAGTGTAAACAATCACATGTGACCCAATCAGATAGGATCTAAATTTTTCAAAACCAAATACCATAGCCAAAAATTCTTTCTCAGTAATAGTGTAATTCAGCTGGGCATCATTCAACATGTGACTAGCATAGTAAATTACATGGGGTTTCCTATCAATACGCTATCTTTCCTATCAATACGCTATCCTAACACATCCCCAATAGCAAAATTAGATGCATCACACATCAATTCAAACAATTCTCCCCAAATGGGAGAATGAAGAATAGGAGCAGAGGTTAAGGCCTTCTTAAGCTTAGAAAATGCCTCATGACACTCTTCAGAAAAATGAAATGGCACATCCTTAGCTAACAGATTGGACAAAGGCTTTGTAATTTTACTGAAATCCTTAATGAAACGACGATAAAATCCAGCACATCTAAGAAAAGACTGCACCTCTTTCACACAAGTGGGAGGGGGAAGATTAATGATTAGGTCAATCTTAGCTTTGTCTACCTCAATTCCATCTCGGAAAATAATATGTCCCAAGACTATACCCTTTTTAACCATGAAGTGGCATTTCTCCCAGTTCAAAGTCAAAATTTTCTCCCTACACCTTTCCAACACTTTTCTCAGATTAAACAAGCAATCATTAAAAGAAGATCCAAACACAGAAAAGTCATCCATGAAAATTTCCATGCATTGCTAAACTAAATATGAGAAAATAGAAATCATGCATCTTTGAAAGGTAGCAAGGGCATTACACAGTCCAAACGACATTCTTCTAAAGGCATGTGTTCCGAATGGACAAGTAAAAGTAGTCTTTTCCTAATCCTCAGGAGCAGTAGAGATCTAGGTATAGCCGAAATATCCATCTAAAAAGCAATAGAAGGAATGTCCAGCTAACTTCTCTAGCATCTGATCTAAGAAGGGAAGGGAAAAACGGTCTTTTCTAGTGGCAGCATTTAATTTTCTATAATCTATACGCACACGCCACCCAAATTGAACTTAAGTAGGGATTAACTCGCTCCTATCATTCCTAATCACAGTAATACCGATCTTCTTAGGAACAACTTGAACAGGGCTAACCCACTCACTATTAGAAACAAGATAAATGATCCCATGGTCTAACCATTTTAACACCCCCTTCTTAGCTACTTCCTGCAAAGTGGGATTCAAATGCATTTGACGATCACGATAGGGCTTAGTATGGTCCTCTAAATGAATTCTATGTTGCACGATAGAAGGACTAATGCCTGTAGTATCTCTAAAGTCCATCCCTAGAGCTTCCTTGTTCTCTCTAAGCAAGGAAATTAGTTTATGCTCTTGCTCTCGATCCAAATCAGAAGCAATAATGACAGGTAAAGATTCATCGGGTCCTAGAAATGAATACTTAAGAGAATCAGGAAGGGGTTTTAATTCAAGAGCTACAGGGAAAACAGATTCGGCAATAGATTCAGACATAGTAGTGAGCAAACAATCAACAGCAGACCATGAGTCATCGAACTTAGACACATCATATTCAGGTTCATCATCTATTAGAAATGACCCATACTCAGTAGCAAGTACATTATCAAAAGCATCATCAAATATAGAATCTTCTACCCAATTAAGTGTAGAAAATTTCATATCATCACATCCAGAAGGCTGTCTTTGCATCTTAAAGATATTCAATTCACAGTCATGTTGCCAAAAGACAGTCTCATCATACCATTCCTGCAGTTGATGAGGGCATTAGCGGTAGCCAAAAAAGAATGCCCTAGAATCACAGGAACCTAACTAGGTAAGTTGGACACCTTCTCAGTTTCAATCACAACAAAGTCCACTGGGTAAATAAACTCTAATAAGCATATCCTCAACTATCCCCCCGGGTACCCTAGTCGATCTATCAACCAATTGAATGACCATCCTGGTAGGTTTTAGCTGACCTAACTCTAGCCTCTCATACTCAGCACAGGGTATCAAGTTAACACTAGCCCCTAAGTCAGACAATGCGCTGTGAATGAGTTAGTCCCCTATAACTATAGACACAGTAGGACAACCAGGATCCTTATACTTCACTGAGATATGAGAAAGGATAGAATTAGCACCAGAAGTTAAGAAAGCCTTCTTAGGTGCACCAGTTGCCTTCTTTGTAGTACATAGGTCCTTTAAAAATCTAGCATAAGGAGGTATCAGCTGAATAGCATCAAGCAAGGGAATATTGATCTTAACTTAAAAGAAAGTCTCTCTCATCTTCTCAATATGATCTTGATCTTTCTTCTTTAACCTATGGTGAAAAGGAGGCAAAAGCATCTAGATTTTATCAAAAGAAGGAGGAGAAGAACTCTTAGAAGGTGAAGAATTTGCTGAGTCAGGGGAGTCCTTTTCTTGAGGCTCCTATTCCTTAGAAGGTGACTGAGGAGAGGGAGGCCTATCTGAAACATTGGGAACACCATCAGAAGTATCCCCTAACTGACTGGATAGACCAGTCTCTGGAGTAGAAGAGGGGAAAGAATATTGGAAGAACTGATGAGGAAACCTGCAAGGTTCATTAGGGTTTCTCACTTGGATAACAACCTCTCGACCAGACCAGAGAGATATAACCGTATTCACTTTCCTCATAGGCTCATTAGGGTTACCAAAAGAAGAACAAGCATGACCCTTAGGGTTCACCTCAGGTTGACTCCGGAAAGTACCTGGTTCCCTAGAAGATGATGCTAACTGGAAAAACTGTTCGATCATCATTCTCATCATTTTTTTCATGTTAGCATTAATCATTCTCTCCACATTGTTATTGATTCTCCTCTCCAATTTATCAATATCAGTATAACAGAAGGAGGTTGAACTTAAGTTATAGGAGGTTGAGGTCTAGGTGCATTAGGCACACCTGAGAAAGTCGGTCTTTAAAAAGAGTGTGAAGGATCAAAGATGGGCTGGGAGTTGTAACCAGGAAAAATCCCAGGTTGAGAATTAGGAGTTGCAGCATTGGGTCTAGGGTGATTCTTCTACCGTGGGTTATAATAAGGGGAGAAAGGGTCATTCTTAGGTCTCTGAAAAGCCATACTTGCTTGCTCCTGTTCAGGTGCTAATTGATGAGCAAAATAAGGACGAGCACTCAATGAATGATCTAGGGCGTGACAATGAGAACAAGACACGGTAGAAGTCTGAGATAGCTGGGACATCTGGGGAGATAATCCCTTCAACATATTTTCTAAAACAGCAATCTTAGACTTTAAGTGACTAACATCAGAGACAGAATGCAAACCAACCATTGCAAACCTAGAACTCAGGCTGTCATCATGAGTGGTTTTCCACTGCATGGTTTTCTCAGCCAAGTCCTCTAAAAACTCCCAAGTAGCTGTGGGGCTCTTAGAAAGAAAGCCACCGTGACACATGAACTCTACCATGGTCCTAATCTGTTGGTTAAGTCCTTCACATACAATCTGGAACAAACGTGCTTGGTCTAAACCATGATGGGGACATTGGGCAAACAAAGTTTTGAACCTATCAAAATATTTCCAAAATAATTCCCTATCAAGTCGCACAAATTGATTTATTTCACTCCTCAGCTTAACAGTCTTGGCATTAGGGAAATATTTTCTTAAGAACAACAACAACAACAATAACTCCCAGTGTGGGTCCCGCTTTTGCGGGGTCTGGGGAGATCCAACTGCAGGCAATCTTACAAAATCATTCCAAAAATAACAAAATTAGTAGCCAAGCCATACATCCATCATTTAGTAGAATTTTTCAAAGCAAAAGGAATCAATTTCAGTCGTACAACATCAATGGGAATATTAGGGCAATGCATCATAGAACAAACTTCTTCGAATTCCCTTAAAAACAAATAAGCATCCTCCAAACCTGTGAATTTAGGGAGCATCTGAGTATAATGGGGTTTCAATTCGAAGGTCAAATTCGGTGCAAGAACAGGCATAACAAAACATGATGGCAAAGCAGTCCTAGGAGGGTAGAAAATATCACTCAAAGTCCTTTCTTGTGTCGTGTTCTCTAATTCAAGCTTAGGTTCAGGTTCGCCTTCTAAGTCAGGGTCAGGCTCGCTCCTAACGAGTCTTTGATCTTCAAGGTCTCTAACTCAACTAGTCATAAAAACCCCACACCTTCACCAAAAGAAATCCTATTTTTGGTCTTTTTCCTTTTATAAATTTTTTTTTGGATTTTTGGATTTCCTTATTTTTTTTCTTTTTTTCTTATGCCAAACACAAAATCTAAAGTAAAAAATTACTCAACCCTAAGGACTATTTACACACAAAAAGTAACAAAGTCAAAAAGGTTTATCAACTTCTAAACAAATGAAATAGTCCCTTTAAAAAACAGAAAAAACAAACTCAAAACTTCCACATAACCCCCTCTTTGGTGTTTTTCAAATTTTTCAAAATTTTTTCAATGTAAGCTGTTCTCATTTTTAGTAATTTTGAAGGTTTTTCTAACTTTTTTTAGATTTTAGCTTTTCTAAATTTTTTTGGATTTTGGGAATTGTCAAGAAATAACTAGACTAAGTGACAATTAATGATGAAACAAACTCAACAAAGTAAAACATCGGCAACTAAAAAGCAAATAGCTAAGAAAACGAAAATATGACCTAATCTTACGCCGTCGTCCCCGGCAACGGCGCCAAAAACTTGTAAGGTAATTTTGAGTTTTAAAAAAAGTGCCGCAAGCGTACAACTTTCGCTGTAGTACTTGAGAGTCATGTCCTCGGGGACAACGGAACAGATTTAGGTCATTGAAATTTCCAAAACTAACATTACCTAAACTTAAGGAAATATTTGACTTAGAAAATTTCAACTAAGCGACTAATAAAACCTCAACAAGAAGAACTAAGCCAGTAATATGAAGAAATAACCATTGTGAAATCTAAGTAACCAAACCAAGCTAATAAATGCATTCAACCAACCAAATCAAACCAAATCCTTCGAATCATCAAAACCATCTAAACCCAGGTAATCAACAAAACCATTCGAACCAAATCAACCAACTACTAAAATCAACTAAATCACCTAAACCACTAAATCAACTAATTCAACTTAACCAAATTTAGAATATTATCAAATCAACCAAGCATTCAAAGGAAGATAATTCAGTCAACACTATTCAAACCATTCACCATTGCAATTAACCATTCAAACCTAAGCATGAAACATCCCAGCAATCACACCAATATACGAACAAATAATCACAAAACCATCGTATTCTATCCACAAAATCAAACTCTAGTGTATCAATCAAACCATCATATCAATAGAAGAAAATAAACCAGCATCACTATTAAGCCAATTAATCAGTTGTTTTACTAAAAAAATCAAGCTTAATCATAATAGAGCACAGATAGCGCATCACAACCCGTCATCATTCAACCAAAACAAAGCTAACCCACAAATCAGAATCAGAATCATCATCAATCAACTAAATCATTCGATAAAACAAGCGGATGAACGGTGGTAATCAACTATATCAATCAATAACTTTCCAACACTTGATTTCCAGCCATGCTCTGAAGCAGTTAAAAAGAAATAAGAGGATCAAAGGGCAAACCAACATAGAGTATGACTAAACTCGGCACAGAAGAGAAGATTAACCAACACACTGTTAGTAACACCAAAACCAGCCACGACCAAAGCCCGAACAAGAAAGGGGGAGAAAACAGAAGAACTTGTCTATCCTTAGCCAAAATTAATACAAGAAAAGCTTGATTCATACATGTTAACTAGAATTTGACAAAAATCGGTATTTAATTACATCAAATTCAAACCCATAACTAACTAACAATAAACCCTAGCCCTAGAAATTGACACGAAGTGTGTCTGAATTTTTAGAGAATGATTGGAAAAATTAATAACTAAACCTAAAGATTGTCTAACCTCTAACCTGGAGCTCGCCCTTGCAATTTATACCTGTGCCTCCTTCATTCTTCACCATTCGATTCGAGACACGTGGGCAAAAATACTGTGTTTCGCTGGCGTTTAAAGCGTGGATTGCGGGTTGATGAAGAAGGAATGGTGGTGTGCTGGCTGTTTGACGGTTGAAGACGATGAGCTGTCGAGGACAGGCAGAAAGGACAAGATGGAAATGGGGATGAGGAATGGAAGAAGATGAAGCAGGGTCTAGTTTCGGGGTGGGCTGGGTTCTCTAGTTTCTCAGAACCGAGAGGAAGGAGAGAGAAGATTAAGGGCAAGGGGCATTAAGAGAGCACGTGCCTAGCACGTGACGGTGGGAGAGAGTTACCCGTCACGTGCCTTGCACGCCTGGGAAGGAATTGGGCCGGTTAGTTTGGGCTGCTTTTCTTTTGTTCTATA
>NCQV01004236.1:0-11597 GCA_002740545.1 Lophocereus schottii | reverse complement strand
CAATTCAGTTTCATATTACTCTCTCATTTTCATTGTTATTACGAACTAAATGAACTACAAAAGCGGGCACCCATCAATAGTGTTTCTATGCTCATTTCACAATATAGGAATGCATGTACTGAGTGTTTGCTCACATTTTCGAATTGTTTTCATGTTTTCCATTTTAGGTGATGAAGTATCACATGTTTCTTCTTTTAGTAAGCCCTTTTGGAAGTCATCAGATACTCACAGTGGATTCAGTATAGCATGAATGTTGGAATCAACCTCTAGGTCAAGTTGGGTCTATATTCAATATACTTATATAGTTTGGAGTGCAAGTTAGCACATGATATGATTAAGTCGATGGTATTGAAGTTAAACTATTATCGACTTTGATATTGAAGTGCTTCAGTTTATAGATTTTCTGAGTGTGGACATGAGTTGCAAGATTAAATGATTTCAATGAGCCTTGTCCTTATCAGGACAGTGATAACACCTTCTATTATTAAGTCTTCTACTGTAGTTTTTCGTAAATCATGTCATTGGCATTTTGGGGGCGTTACACTTTGTGCAAGCATGGGAAAGTCGTTTGTTTCACATGGATTACATGGATGATGTGTATATATTGCATCGACATGCATTTAGGCATAGTTAGAGCATTTTTTAGAGCATTTTAGTTGTGCTTGTAGATTTCTTCCCATTTTAGATTTCTTTTCATAATGTTTTCTCTATATAATCCTTTAAAATCCTTATTAGGAGCATCTAGGGTTAGATATTGCATGTTAAGATTAGCTTGTATTTGACAAAAAAGCCAAAAACAAAGTGAAAAGGAGAAAAAAAGGAGAAAACCTCAAAAAACCCAAAAAAAATTCAAAATCCTCCAATGCTGAGTCTTTAGACTAAGTTGCTTTCTTTGGTTTAATTTGACCTTTTAGTATGCCCATTTGTGAATAAAATGTTCGATAATGAGTTCTTAAATTGTGCTTACTTATTTAACTATCAAGTGAAATGTGAATTAATTGCTTAAATGACACTTTGCATGAATATTTGGCTTCAATGAGCAATTTGAACTTTGGTAGGTGTCATGTGCGATTTTGAGCTTGATTGGACTAATACATTAATTTTAGTCACAACTTCCTTTTCATGTGTGACTTTTCCTAGATTTCAAATGTCTAGAACCTGCTTTGACTCTTGTTCAAGATCACATATAGCATGCGTATTTAGGCAATATGATTCAGACATTTTTTGAATTTATGGGCTACATTGACTAAATAGCCTCCCTTATAATGTATTATTTATCTCTTGCTACCCTTTTGAGCCTTGACAATATTTCTTGATGTGAACCTGTAATCCAGCCCTTAGCTAAATACATGTCTACTTTGTTTGGCCAAGACTAAAGAGTTCCATTTCCTGATTTAGGTTAGTTTGAGGATGATGTTATGTGATGTGGATAGTTTAGATTTGTTTGGGTTGGTCATTGGGAGTTGGTTAGGAAGTGTTGACAAGTAATTAAAGTTCTACGCCATGATCACTATCTTAGATAACTAGAAAAGAAAAAAAAAGAAAAAGAAGGGGAAAAAAAATAAAATATGTAATGAAAAGGATTCGGCATAGATGTCGCTTGGAATGACTCAACACTTTCTATCATTTAGAACTAACTAAGGGCATTGTTTAAGTCTTTATAACTAACCAAGGGGATTGTTTATGTCTTTTATATGTCCTGGTTTGAATAGTTCATTTTGTGTATTTAGAAGGCGATGATCTTGTTTTAGTCTTCGACTTTTAGCTCTACAGATCCCAAAACATTTGTTCCCTGCTAAACCACTAGCCAATAGCCCTGTTACAAACCTATTGATGTCCTTATCATTGCCTTCTGTGTTTTGCATTCTAATAATGGTGAATTTGAGAGTTTCTTCAAGCTTATGGTAGCTTTGATTCTTTGGAATGAGATTTGAGGGAACCGCATTATATTTTGAAACATATGATTGTTACATGACTCATTACTAAAGTTCTACTAGTTCCTCTTGCTCAAACTATTCCATGCGTCAATATAAGTGTTAAGTTAAATTGAGTAATCAATTTAGTGTTTGATAAGATAGTCTCTAATTACATTTCAAATGCTTCATTCTCCTATATGCTTTGGAATGTTTTAAATCACTTTTGGGCTTATTTTGGGTTGATTTGGCTATTGTAGTTGCTACTTCTATTTTTCCTGAGGAGGCTCATTACCATTGTTTTGGTTTCATTTGTTGCTTGGGGATAAGCAACAGTCCAAGCATGGAGGATTTTGATAAGTTCCCATAAAGCATGTCATTTTAGGGTCATTTTGATGCATTTGTACGGGATCTATGAGTTTTATGCGCAACTTATGCCCTAAAATCCCATTTTGTGCTTGGGTATAGTGCTTTCATGACTTTTGCAAGTCTTGAGACCTTTTTGATGAAACATTGACCCTCAAAAGTCAAATATATGACTTATCACGGAAGCACCCCGTCACCATGGTCGTGGAGGAAAAAGAAGAATAATAGAATTCCAATGCAAAGGCCCCCAAGGACCGTCTGTGGTGGTGGCCACTGTCCGTGACAGACCTAAAACTACAGTACCTCTTCGTTTTCCTCAGCTTGTGCGGTTGAGAATTAACGGTGGCTGCTACATGAAAACATGCTCAGCTACTTAAAGAAAATTCGCTAACATACCTACTTTAGAAATCTCTTAGAGTTTTGTAATTTTTATCATTGCAGGGAGCAAAAAGAAGATTGGAAGGAACATTGCTTACATTTGGAGACTTAAAGGTTGAAGAAGTCACCAAGAAACTCCGTTATTGCTAAGCTATTCTCTTCCCTTCTTCTTTGAAGTCAGTAGATTAGGTTTTGTTTGGTTACTTTTCTCAATTGAAATATTTTTGTTTGTTTTGATCATCATGAGTGAGTAGTTTATTTAAACTTGGGATTTGATGGCCAAACTATGAACATGGATACTTGATCTTCACCAATGTTGTGCTTATTCTACTTGGAATGTTTCAATCTATCTTATGTTATGATTGTTGTGATCAGTTTTGGCAAATTAACTTACAAAATATCAAATAGTTGGATGAAGTACTAAAAAGAGAAATCTGCTACTAGATCAGCAAGTATAGACTTAACATAGTTACTTTTGGGAGAAAGTTGCATATTGAGTGGGAATTTGACAACTTAAACTCTTGATTTTAAGCTAAATCAAGAACTCCCTTTGAAAGAATGGTAGTATGTTTAGTATAAATAGTTCTATTTATTTTGAAAGATAGGATTGGATATTATATGTTTATCATCCTTTGAGCAAGCATAGACATTATTTATCAGATCTAGTTCGCTGTTGGTAAAGTCTAGTGCTTCTTATTCGCTAAGCTTGAAATACTCTAAGCTACCTAATGGTTCAATAAGCTTGTTATTTTTCCTATTTTCGCATTCTTTTGCATGATGTTGCACTTCTTTGCATGCCCAACAATAGCATTTGTTTTTCCTTACTTGACAATAAGTTGTTTTTCTAAAAATTATATGTCTTATGGGACTTACCTTGTTGTAATATTTCTTTTTATATTTCTCTCGCCTTCACTTGTTAAAGTTCTTTTTCTCATAAATTTTTTTTTCTCTTCTCAAATTCAATTCCCCATTGATGAGGATTATCCTAACATGCTAGAAATTGTTTCTTCATTTCCATGTGTTTCTGGGGATTAAAACATTGATCATTCATCCATTTTCTTAAATAAAAGATTCTTACTGTAAGAGCATCGATGACATCCGCTTTTTCAATCCATGTAATGTGTCTTTCATTGATTGCAGCATTTCTCAGATAAGGCAATTTATCATAAAACATACCAAGACTGGTTTCATTATGCCTAATTTTATAATAATATTAACTAAATTTAGCGATATAATTTTCCAAATATCTCATACCCCAAGGCTTTATATTATTAATCTTTCTTTGCCATTCTCTAGCCTTCTTGTTGGAATCTGCTATAGCTAAGATAAATTCAGTTTTGAACTCCTTGTGTAATTTTTTGAGCACAGCAGATGCCGTTTGATCATTTTTCATGCATTTTTACCTTCGTCATCTAACGTGTCATATCAATCAGCTACTATATGAAAATGATGCTCGATCTAATTTACGAAATTTCGAGTAATCCATGTGGTATACAAATTCAAGGCAGTATTCATTCCCCTTTTCTAATACTCAAACATTTCTTTATTAGGAGCTCCATCTATGTTTAAGATATAACCAATTTGGCTAATTGAAGAAAGGTTAATTACTTCAAATGATGTGGTCTTCTATGAGATAATCCTAAAGTATATGTTAGTTGTACGTCATGGAAGAACATAGCTAGGTCTCTTAAAATGGGTATCTATTCCGAATGATTCACCAAATTCTTCAGGTTTCAGAATAACATTGTTAACTAGATTGGCTTTGATTTTGCCTATATTGAATTCTTCCCCAATCCCATTGATTTCACTGACAACTACCATTTTACCACATTTTTTAACTAGTTTCCTAACAATTTTATCTAATGGGAGAACATTGAGATCTTCTAATTTAATCAAGTTGATTTATTGATATATTTCTTTTTCTAACTAGACATTATTTGTCTCTTCATTATCATCAAATAACACTTCTTGCTTTTCTACTGTTTCTCTCATAATCTTGTTTAATTCTTCTGAATTTTGTTCTTTATTAAACATATTTTGTAATTCCTCGATATTATATTGCTTATACTACATCTTCTTCGTTATCTCCCTTTTTGATGATTTTTCAGTTGATTTTCCTCCTACTTCTTTTTTGATTTTTAATACCTGATAAAAGAAATTGATTTTTGTTTTTAAGGTTTTGGAAAGGATAATTATGCAGAAATTAAGTACTAATACTTGAATCAGATTTTTCATTATGTCCTACTTCGTTGGTTAAAGAAAGATAGATTACCGATAATTGCTTCTTTATCTTCTTAACATTAGTCTTAATTTTGTTAGTTTTGGTTTGAATTCTAAAACGATATCTATAATATAGTTTAATTGCAGTGCTATTGAAAGTGGTTCCTTCTAGAAGTGCACAAATTTGAATAATTAGAGGCAAGAAGATAAATTATTATTCAAGCATTAAGCACTGTTAATTGGCTTAATTAACTATTAATTAACTAAATTATCTTAATTATTTTTTGTCATGTGGCTCTAACGCCATTTGAAAGAGGACTTCGAGTAGTACTTATGAGAAAAATTTCAATGCTCAAAATTAAAATTTTCAAAAGTAAGTTCCTGATGATTGGGGTTAAAAATGCAGATTTCAAAAGCTTGTGGGGTACATTAAATACAAAGGTTATGTGAAAATTCAGTTACTAAACTTTGAGGTACTAAAATGTTCGCTACAAAAACTCAAGCCTGGAATTACTAATGCATCATACATCAAGGTACCTAATGATAACATCCTCATAACTTGTCCATGTAGGCATATTTCATCTTGTTTTACTCGAGGCCAAGTAGAATATTAGTGTGGGCATATTTATTCAATTCTAAATCTATACATTTTTTGTACCCCTAATGCTCAATTTCTGCTCAAATGAGTTAGACTTTTATCTGAGTGCTGTGTTATTATAGAAAATGGGTAGAAAAATGAGAAGTGTTGGAACTTTTGGTGATCAAAAGAATTGAATCAAGCCAAAAAGAAGCTAGGGGACTCTTATCTGCGAAGCTTTTAGTTTAAGAAGGAAGTTATGGACACCGACAAATAGGGGCAAGACCCTTCTAAGCATGATAAGACAACGCTAAACTAGTTAACATAGTAAGGAACCAAACATTGACCTGAACAAATTTACTAGAAAAAGAGAAAGACAAAAACATGGCATAGGTTGCCCATACAAAGTCATTTCTTTGTCCAAATGGACACTGTGGGCATAAAGTTGGTAAGGTCGGCCTATGCTGAGGAGCATCAACTTGCCAAGGTTTGACCTATGGTTGTATAAAAGCAACCTAAGGCCTATTCTTTGCACATTTTTCTTTACTTAAGGGTTGTCCCTTAGTTTTGCAACTACTATCTCCCTAACTATTTTCTTACTTTCATTTTTCATGAAATGAAAGATTAAGTCTTTGGTTTTGTTTAGGGTTCTTCTAATGTTCTTTTAGGCATCATCTTTCTTGCTGTTCCCCTTTTTTAAGTTTAAAAATTTCTTTGCTCAAATGACACTCATAGTCAATTACTTAATGTTAGCTTTGCAAATTAGAATTATTTAGGTGCATTAGAAGCAACCCAAAATTAAAGTTCAAAACATTTATTATGGTTTTTGGTGGGTATTATCTCTTAAGTAACTCAAGCGCTGCTTTAAATTGGGTTAGATAGTTGTGGATAAGTAGATATTTTCTATAGTTGTGGTGATCCAACTTCGTAGAAAACTTTGGTTTTGCGGCCATGTCTTCTGAAATGATTACCTTGGATGCTTATGTGATGTTTTCGATGCATTTGTGTATATGTGGTAGTTAGTTTACATATTGTTAATTTTGCTTAAATGTTAGTTCGTCTAATATGAGATAGTTTGTAGTATCAGTTGTGGTAATTTGTTCCCTTGACTAAATCCAAAGGGTTCACTTTATCATTCATACCTTAGCTAGTTTCGAGTATGGTGAATTTCATTAATCTTTACTTTTATCGTAAATAAGTATAAATTAGTTGTAAATTGACTTCATCCCTAATGGGGATATCCATTTCTCTGTAAAAATACTTTAATAATTCTCTATCTAGATTAGCGGGACTTTGCTAATCTATTAGAGAGACTTTGCTAATCTCTTGTTTTCTACAAAGGGCACTGGGAACTTCGTCTTTCTGTCCTTCCATGATCTCATGCAGAAAGCTGGGAGCTTGGTGAATCATAATTGTGTAGCCCCTTTAAGGATGGCTAGGAAACTCCTACATAAGATTGGTTTACTAGGAGAAGGCATCAAATATACTTAAGGTACATGTGCACTCAAGTGCTCCTCAAGGTTAGTGGTTTCATAATAAGCATCCATCTTTTGGGATCCTAACCTCCTCAAAAAAAAATGCATTCAATATATCTACGTTAAATGATAAACTTAAATCAAGAATAATCTTACCAATGTTCAAAAAGTTATGTGGAGGATTTCTCTTCCAGTGAGGTCCTTAGGTTGCTTAATAGTCTTATTTTCCCTCCATGTCCCTGTTATCTTATCAACTTTAACTTCTAAATTTAGCTTATCCCTAAGGGGTACTTAATTGATACTCTATGCCTTAGGGCAATAGTGTGTTCATGAGTTTTCTTTAAGGCCTCTATTTTTACCAACAAAGGTCCCAACGTAATGGTGAGCCCTTTATTGACTTTTGCATAGGCAACTTCGCAACCAAGCTTTGGAAATCCTCTTGATCTTAGATTTTGATTTTATCCTTGGAGGGATTATGGCTAAAGGTTCATCATGTTTAGAGTTTTCTAAGACATCCTTGATAAGGTAAGCTTGGTTTCCAAGCTACTCTATAGGGTGAGATCTACCAACACCTTTCTATTTCGCGTTAAAGTTCTCTTTGCAAGCATGACTATCTGACGCTTATATAGATGGTTGTAAATATTTAAATTACAGTAGGGTGAATGTTACTGGGCTAATAACTATAGGAACTTAAAAGGGAGTGATACACATCCTCGGAACTTGCAAGAAATTCAATAAGGATGAGAATGATGTTTCCCATTTAAAGAGTATCCACTGCTCAAGTTAGATAGGGAATTCAGGAATAAGATATAAATTAAGAAAGAGCTTAGCAGCCTTAACTCACCTTGATGATGACTCTAGATTTCTTCATCAAGAGGTTTGTAGGAAATCTATTACAGATTTGGCGTTAGGATGTTATATCTTAGGCAGATATATTTATTTCATTAGTAATTTTTTCTCGTAAAATATTTTCCTCTTACAAGGAGATCATTTCCCTAATAATTTTATCTCATTAGATATTTCCTTCTCACTAGGAGATTACATGGGATCAAATTTAGGCTCCTTTCCATCTAGTGTAAGTTAGGTTTAGGCGGCCATGAAGGCGATTGAGCCAACACGATCAAACCTCCTAGCAACTCTCCTTAGAGTGTACCACACAGCCAAAAAGTGGGATCTTATTTAAACAAGTTAGGCTTTTAACTGGCTTCTCCCGTGGATTGAAATCCAAGACCAAATGTTTGGGTCCCAAATAAATGAAAAAGAATGAAAGAGAATATACAATCCATGTACAATAACCAAGTTAACACATCATCAAATTGATGAGTGGAAGTATCTATGATTCGATTTTATTATAAAAACCAAATAACCCTAAAATTTGTGGATGTAATGGCTTAATAGTATGAATGCATAATTCAAGAATGCAAACTAATATATAACTACGGTGTAATGCAGGTGCTGGGTCAAGTTGGACATGACCCCGAGTCCGAGGACACTTTAGTTACAATAGGGGGCAGTGGATAGGTTAGGCAAGCTCTTCAGTGCATGGTCGAGGTGACGTTGAACTAGGTTCAGCTGATGCAGGGAAGATTGAGTTGGGCAAGTATGGTAGACGTGACGATTCATAAGGTAAGGGTAGCAATTGGCCAAGTTGGGCTATTGGAGGTCAAGCTTGATTAAACTGGGGGTTAGATATAAGGACGTACAAGGCAAACTAGGTTAGGCTAGCTACACAGGGATAGGGATGTGGAGGGAAATGTAGGTTAGGCCAGCGAGAAATGATCAAGTGGACCAAATCTCGAGTGGTAGGTGTAAGAATTAAGCTAGTCCGGGCTTGTCATAGGGATATTGGCACACAATCAAGTGAAGGTTAAGCGATGCTAACAAGAATAAGTGACCTAAGTAAGGCGAGTTCCTTTCTGAAAGGCATTGGCTATTAGTTTATGATTGATAGACATGAATGCAAACTTAAATTCCATATTGAGACCATGTCTAAGATCAAGTATCTCAACTCAAATGGCTTTCTAAGATGATGATGATGACACAAAGATGTAAGAAAGTAAGTGTTAAAAGGGAAGGTTATATTATTGTTGTCCAAGTCTTAGAAACAAGGGGGCTGATAATTGAACACTTCATGAATTCTCAAATAACCAAGTTGTTTTGTTCAGTTGAAGTCATATTTGCCCAAAGTTTTAAATAAGCTTATATGAGATAGCATTGTCTAGAAGAGGCTAACTGTGTATCCAAATGGGAATCTGACCAAGCTCATTTTTAATGCAAAGAAATGGCATGGAGGCTTAAAAGCTAACCCGCATATGTAGCCAATTGTATACCTGCGAATATAACGCTTATATAAAATGGATGAAAGTAACTTTAAGAGAGCATGAAGTGGTATGGTCTAATAGTATAGTCTAGCTTTAGAATAAAAAAGAGTTTACCATTGCTATACTTAAGAAGAAGAAAGGCAAAGACAATAACACATGAATCTTATATGACTTAGGAAGCTAGATAATGAACTGGAAATGATATAAAAGATAAGACCAACTAGAGTGACTTTCTTTGTGCCTTTAAAATGTCACGTTCTATGCAACACCTTAATCATTTTGGAAATCTTTCATCTCAGGTTTGATTTGGGCTTCTTTTAGGACCTTAAAATGCTTAAATCACTATCAACTAGAATTCTATAAACATTCTGTAAATTGCAGATTAGTGTTTCCGCTTAATGAGCTTCTAATGGCCCAGTTGGAGAGTAGATTAAGAGAAGCATTCAATTGAAGAATTTAATTGCATTTGCATAGCTTACCTTCACATTGTTCCCATGACTTACTTATATAGCATTTCTTAAGCAGATGTCTAGGGGGAATCATATTAGGATGCCACATCTTTAGGGCGCAGCTTTTATTCCGAATGTATATATTCTCATAGATCTTCTCATTAATGAAGGATCTTATCTAAATCATTGCTACATCTCCTACCTTCAATAAGTGTCAAATCTATTAGGGTGGACATAACAACTACCTAGACTAGACTATCATTAAGTTTCTTATTTAGACATAGGCTCAATGCTTAGTGTTGAAGGATTTGTTTATTCAAGTATATTCTTACGTTGCACTTGTTTTGGGCTTTAGCCCAAGATCCACTAATTTTTTACCACTTTAATTAGGACGTTCTTACAAAAATCTCATATAAGGATATTTGGACTTTATAGCTTTTAATAGTTCTTTTTTAAACTTTCCCTAATATTATTGATAAAGAGCTATAGTGTAATTATTACATCCTACTGTTGGGCAGAGTTTTATTTTTATTATATTTTTGGCCCTTATGGAGGCCTCTAGTTTTTTCGTGTTTACCAAATTATCCCGACCTAGTTAGGCCTACTAAAGATTCCGAATGAACAAAGTACGTAAATTATTTTCACAATTATCAAAGCTTGTTTGAGCCTAGCGATAGACTGGGACACGCTTACAGCAGGCCATTTGGCTTATACATTCCTAGGGTTTGTTGTTTATTTCTTCTAGAAGTAGAAAGTCTTTAGTTAGCTGTCGTTATCAATTTGGGTGAAGTCATTGCCACCAATATCCTTAAATTTAATGGCAATATCAGTACGGTTCTAAAGAACATAATTTGGGCTTGCTTGATGAGGTTAGAATTTCCATCGTGATTGGTAACTGAGATTCTTATTTCTTTTAAAATAGAACCTCAACTTTTATGATTCTAGGCCTTACTTTAAATTTTAAAGCTTAAATTTTAAAGCTTCAAATAACCCTTGATTATACTGGTAGATGTGACGAATCACGCATAACATTTTTCATCAATCCTACTTAATAGGTTATGATAGGTTTGTATCTAATCTGCTTCAAACTCTTGGCTTTGAACATAACCTGTAATAAGGAATTTTGGCTTCAACTGGTAAGATTGCCTCCACCTCGTGCACTAGAGACAAAGAAGTGGCTCCAGTGGATTGCCTAACCAAGTTACAATATTCCCATAGTGTAAAAGGCGGCTTATTTATATGTTTCTATCATTCTAGAATTGGTATTCTTAATGATTTTACTTGAGAATTCTACTACACAATTAGTCTGTGGTCTACATTTGGTAGATAGCTTATGTTGAGTATGATACTTCATTGTGAACATGGGAATTTTATCCTCAAAATGGGAACTGTACTTACTTATTAAGTTGTGTGGGACTTTATACCTGCAAATGATGCATGATTGATAGCGAATTTGGACACTTGCCTAGATACAACTTTAGCATATGATGAAGCTTCCGCCCGCTTCATAACGTAATTAATCTATTGCAAAGTCATTGTGCCTTTGTGCCAAGTCATTGTTACCTCTTAAGGTAGTTGTTATTGCAAAGACTCCAAGTTGCTGGAGTACCCTGTTGTTCTCCTCAAGGTGATGTAAAGGTCAAGGGTAGGGACAACCCAAGCAACCTCACATAAAAAGGAAGACAGTTCGAGAAGGGAAGACGCACGGTCGTGCGTCCAACCGTGTGTAGCTTCCGGTTGCAAATTGCAGGGTACGCACGGGCGTGCGTTGAACCGTGCGTGGACTGTGACCAGCTCACCTTTTATGAATCTTCACGGTTTTGAATATCTTTGAGAGCCAGGCCATTCTAATGCAATGAGCTTTGTTTGGGCTTGATTTTATGAGGGGAGAGGTAGAA
>NCQV01004134.1:16460-31614 GCA_002740545.1 Lophocereus schottii | reverse complement strand
TTAGTGTAAAATCATTACAACAGTCATGCGAGTACCCATTCCAATCCAAGAACAAGAAAAAAGTAGAGATTTAGAGGCCACTATTTAAATGCAATAAACAAACCATTCTGGACACAACTTGTGAGCGTTTTTCTCTCCCCATGCGAAGAACTCCAGAGTAATCGATTTCTCTACATGTCCGGCCTGGTGTAACGGTTTTCACCCTCCTCTTCAGCGTGGGGTCCCAGTAGCAGAGTGGCCTCATGGGGTAGGCTTGTGTGTTGCTGCTGTTTTCGCCCTGACATTAAAAGATCTAGAAACGGATTGAAAACTGAGTCTGCTTAAAGAAGAAGATGAAATTCTTGATATTGATGATCAACAATTAAGAGTTTCAGATCAGGCTCCAATTATGTTTGGTCGGGAAACTCTATACGTCTTCATTTAGTAATGAGGCTGGGACAAATTCTTGAGGCTGGGGGTTGAAGTTTCAACGCGTGGGAATGTTAACCTGCTGATGGTGGGAAGACTCAATGCAAAGTTCATATTGTGAGAGAACCTGCTAATGGTGTAATCGACAATGATCAAAAGGCGAAGGTTGTAGGGCAACCCTCTCAAACGTCATTCGTCTACTTAGTTTAAGGCGTCGGGGGTTCGGCGATCCGCGACAGGTTTCTGATTTGTGCAATCTCGATTTGAGACTGCTTTACTCTGCTTACTTCCGAATGATTTCAAGGTTGTCTTATGGGAAAATTGTATTTTTATGGTGTTAAATTTTTCATAAATCGAGCCTTAATTCACCGAGCTGTGCATACAAATTATGAGAGGTTTCATCCCAAAACCAATGGGTAATGAATGGAGTAACTCACAAGCTTATATACATATTCAAGCCCTTTAATTTCATCAATGTGGGACAACACCCACTGTCATATTCTTTGAATTTTATCAATGTGGGACAATATCTACTTTCATACTCCAACACGCCCCTTCACGTGTGGGCTACTAATAAGGCCCAATACGTGCACACAATTTTTAATCAAATATGAACAATGACAAATCAAGATCGGATAACCTGCTTTGATACCATGTTAAATTTTTCATAAATCGGGTCTTAATCCACCGAGCAGTGCATACAAGTCATGAGAGGTTTCATCCCAAAAGCAATTGGCAATGAGCGGAGTAACTCACAAGCTTATATACATGTTCAAACCCTTTAATTTCATTAATATGGGACAACACCCACTGTCATGTTCTTTGAATTTTATCAATGTGGGACAATACTCACTTTCATACTCCAAAATATGGCATTGAGTAAAATGCTGCTAGTTTTTCTTATAACCGGTACTCATTGTCTCGAGGGTCATTTACTAAATGTGATCTATTTTTTTATAAGGATGAATATGATATATTCTTATGTGCTTGGAAATGAGTTTTCAATAGAGACCTTTTGGGTTAGGAGGATAGTACTAATTATAAAGGACTTGGCCTTAGGAGTAGATCTTAGGATCTCAAATTGAGTGAGAATCCTAGTTTTAACAACTCTAGCTAGGGTATAAGCCTGTTGACGTTCAGAGGCCGTAGGAAGAAAAGTACCTGTTTCTAAATTATGCTCGTGCAAAGGTTTGAAAGAACACAAGTACTCCTTGAAAGGACTTTCATTAAATCAGTAACGATCTTCTTTATATGAAATGAGTTTTATAATGGATCAACTTGCTTTAAGTAAAAGTTTTCACCCCTTTTTGGTCATTGATTCCGCTTTCATACTAAAAGAGCTTTAGTTGGCAAATCAAGTGAACCCCTTTGATATCAAGTATTAGACCGAGAGCCTGAATGGCCTACTTTTATTGTTCTTGAGCCTTATTCGAGGTTAGGTAAACGTTGTTGGTTATGTATGTTGAATATGTTAATATCAAGCAAAATTTTGTGCAACTATGACTTATTTTATTGTATGCAACTGTTTTGGTTTTTGGAATTACAGATTATCCACTGAGCATATGGTAGTTCACTCCCCATCTGTCTTTCCTTTTTTTCTACAGGTTCTTGAAAAGCCATGTGGAAGTTGGTGGTTCATTGAGTTGACTTCTCTTAGCTGCCTGGTTAATAGGTGTCGAGGGAATCTTATGTCTGTAAACTTAGATTCATGAGTTTAATCATGTAATGTGATTTATTCATGACTCTTTTGGGCAAATGTGAATCTAATTCTTATGCCCATGTATACATGTTGTTTAGCGGTCGCTCTGAATGCCATTTGAGTGAACCATCCAAGTAGATGCTTGTGTTCTGCTTGTTATAGTTGAATGGTTTTGGGATATAAACCTTATCACTTTGGATGTGTGATCTGTTGACTTGTACCATTCAGTTCTTGCTTTTATTTAATTTACAATTTTTATATTACGTGGCTCGTAGAGTTGTGGACTCCGGCATGAAGCATTCGAGTTTATTTAGATACGTCCTTTATGTCTTTATTATTAAAAATATCTAATGTAAGACAATAACCCTAGCTTGTGGCCAGTTTTAGGCATGGCAATCTTCTGTTTCATTAGAAATTACCAACATCACTAGCCTTAAGAGGTAAGGGTGTTACAGAAGCTTTTAGAGTAGGACCCTGCAACCATAGGTTGCAACTCGAGCCCTACATTTTCTTATAGTTGTCTATGTTTGTCTTAGGTGAGGATATGACAAATGGTGTACCTTTATGTGCAAATGTGCTTCCGGTGTATTAGCTTATGTGACTAATTGATTGTTGTGTCATTCGAATAAACTGATTGATTGTGAAATCGAGCCATGTATTAGTGTATACAAGCTGGGCATAAGTTAGCTAAGTGTTAGCTCCATTAGTAATTGTTTTTGGCACATGCAGCTTTGGTGAATTAGTAGAAGGTATGCTTGGTTTTGAACTCAATGGGAAATGGTAACCTCCAAGCCCATCTTTTACCCTTGTGTACGATTTGCTCCTTGAATCCTATGGCGAAGTAAGCAGGCATACTCAAAATCTGGTAAAAAGAGGGTTAGAAACTGCTAAGCTATTTTCAATTTGTGAAACCTAGAGATATTGGAATGTTAAACTCTTCCCTAATTACTGAATTAGGATATGCTCTTGCATCTAAAGACCTATATCCATCTTGATAATGCATAACCTTAGATTTATGAGTTATTTTTTTATGTCTAATTTGATGTGTTTATGAATGTATACACACCAAACATATATGCCACTATATTTGTTAATGATGAACTACTCAAAAATGGGTTAGGGATTGTTTTCTATATATGAGAAACCCACTGTGGTACCTTAATTTCTTCTGTGAATTTTAAATTATTTAAGGAGATTAAGTGAGATTTGATATGCATACATGCAACATTTTGAGTGCTAAAGGTAGAGTCATGCTAACAATTACATTATTGTTGTTTTCGCCATCTCATTATATTGTTAATTTGTTATTGTTGTTTGTTTGTTGTCACTACTATTCTTTGCATTACTCAATATTGTTTATAGGATGCATTTGATGCTTTCTTCATGCAACTAGTATTATTAATGATTTAATTATATGCTATACCTTATGTCATATGGCAGTTATTCTTATTGTGGGGCTGGCAGCATGCTGGTTAGTTTAAGCTCCAATACACTTAGAAAGAAAAAGAGGGGAAGAACCTAGCAGCCTTTGGAATTGTTCCCTCGCGTATGTTTCTTGTCATAGTGAATCATCCATACATCAACAATTCACTACTATGTATTAATATAAAGTTCAGAAGTTAGAACTCTTAGGTGATTGAAACGTCCTTACATATTATGAGTATTTAAAGTCCCCAAAACCCTATATCATTCGAGTGTATCATATAAACTATGTAGCCATACCTTTGACCATAGGTTATAAACGGTGGATTTGCACTTACATATACTCATCCAGGTATCTTCCTCTGTGGCTATACCATGAGTCAGTGTGTTTTAGAGGATGACATTTTATACAATGTAAAACTCATATGAGCCTCTATAGTACTTAGATTCGTTATGAAATGGTCATTAAGGTGTTATGTAAATGAATTGCTGAGCAAATGAACATCCTGGTGTCTATTTAACTTCAGTTTGGTTAGGCATCTGGCAAAATTGGCCAAATGATTTATGTTACGTGGCTTGTTGTATGACATTATCATTGGGTTGTTATTTGCACTACATGGCTTCCATTATCTCGTGTTATAGTTTAAGTGGCACTGTGCACATATATTGAATACATGATCTAGTGGCTGTAAGAGTCTGGCTTCACATGTGTTTACGTTTGAATATTTCATGAAGAGCAAGCGTGGCATGCTAGTGCATCCAAGATCATAGTAGAATTCTTCACTATAAACTCATGGGTGAGTTACATAAAATGTCTATTGGCATGACTCATCTGAGTTCCATGGCATGACATTATTGAGATATCTTGTACCATATATTACATGATAAGCTTAATGGGGAAACTTCAACATTGTACTTTTCTTAATTGATATGTCTGTTGTCATTGGTGTCATAGAATTGTCCTATTTGTCATGTCATCATGGTACCATTTTATGTACTAGTATTTTGCATTCTTTAATACTTGCACCTGTATGAATATGTGTCTATGTACTTCATGTCACATGATAATGCGCTAGCTATACTTGTGGTTGTATGGAAGCCTTTACTATATCACTTGATCATTAAATTGTGAACATGGTTATTACTGTGTTTGATCGAAATGCATGGGTTGGTGTGGCTAGGTTTGTTACATTATACACATTTAATTTTCTACGAGGGATGCAAAGGGCCTAGAGTCATGTCTATGAGCATGTTATTTTACCTGCATGTGCCCATGATCTAGAGATAATCACTTCCATGTGGAGAATCTATGGTAGAACTTCGCATCAGCTAGCCTTCTCAACTTATTATCCTTTGTACTATGCATTTTGGCTGGCAACCTTTTATTTCATTTGTTGTAGGAGTAACATGAGGTATTGGCTTAGGAGCACTAATATAATCACTCTAATAACTCCCATTTTCTTGCCATGTTATGCCCTATAACTCACATGCCTGAGCAATTGTCAAGAAAACCCATACATAAAAAAGTGAATACTCAGAAACTGAGTAATCACTCTCCTAACTCCCATTTTCTTGCCATGTTAAGCCCTGTAACTCACTTGCCCGAGCAATTGTCAGGAAAACCCTCACATAAAGAGTGAATACGTAGAAACTTTCTTGCACGAAAACCACAAGCCTCTTAGTGGCCTTCTCCATCTGGAACCACCTGTCTTTGGTAGCCAATTTTTCATGAAATGATATCCAAGCCATATAAATGCATTGCGAAGCATATGGATCTTGTGCCAAACCTATCTCAACCAAGAAACAAGTTCCCCATCTTCTTTAGATGACTTGTGTATAAGAGATATGCTAAACCTCCTCTACCCATCGATATGCCCTTTCGTTGTATCATTTTTTTGAGTTGCCTCTTTACTTGTTAATTGATACTTCCATGTGTTATACCTAGTAATTTGTGTGTTATATCCTGTAATGTTAGCTCATGCTGCTTATTATCCTTAGTCCTTGGGGTGTTGAATTGTTGTTCTATGTGAAGTCATTATAACTTTAGGTTTTGTCTGAGTGTTGTCACGAGTGAGATGTTATGTGAAGCTATGTGACGTCTCTCACACTTGGTTGTGATATGAAAGTACACTGGTTACTGACCTGATTTCAAAATGATTAGACTTCTTCATGCTTTGGAAGGACATCGATTTAGTCTGATAGTACTTGCATCCCTTGGACTGCTGCACTAATTATTAAGTATAGAAAACGTTTAGATGTCAACTTATATTTCTTATTATAAGATTAGAAGCCTATGTTTGTTTAAAAATAAGTTTTAATATGGTTATCCATCCCAACTTAGCTACACCTCTACGTGATTTGCCCTCAGTGTGTTAATAGAGTGAGTAGATGTTTAAGGAGGACTGGCGAGGAGGAGATTGCATACCATAAACTTCTTTTTCTAACTTGAAAGTTATATTTATGATAAAGTAAGCTTTGGACTTTACTCTTGAGTTTGTGTGGTTTGTGTCAGATGTATGTGGACCTTGTATTTTACAATACTATAGATTTAGAATTTCAAGGACAAAATTCTTTTAGGGGGGAGAGTGTAATAATCAAGGTTTTTTTAATTTCGAGTTAACTATTTGGGTTAATAATTTCAGTAGCTATGTGTTATTATATAAGCTATATTAGACTAATTTTTGCATGCTAATTGAGTATAATAATTTATGTGAAGTAGTTTTATAAATTTTCTTGATTTATTGCGTGATTAGGTGAAGTTAATGAGTAAGTTACAAATTGGACTGAAGCGTGATTATGTAGGATTAGCAAGTTAGACTGGCTGAGGTCAAAATCAACTGGGCTTCGTATACATAGGCCCAAATCCATTTTTAGCTTAATGAGCTGAAAAGAAAAAAAAAATGAGAACAAGGTGCCCCTTTCTTTTTTAGTAGCCATGACATTAGAGCCCCTCCAATGGCTGCCTCACGAGCCAAAACGAAGGAGAGAGAAAGGAGTGGGTGGGTAGACGTGTTCCACTGGCCAGCTCCCGACAGCTGCATCACGGGGAGGCTCATCGGTGAGAGCTGGCTGCCACGGGCCCTATGGCTGCTTTTGGATTTTTAAGTATTTTTTGATTAATTTTTCTTTTTTTGAATTTTATAAATAAGGTTGTGTGTAATAGAGTGGGTCTAAGGATATTATTTTATTTGATGAGCCAAAGTAGTGAGTCTTTCGTTGGAGAGAGAGAGGATTATATGTGAACAAGTTGATCATAAGCTGATGTGATAGAGGTAGGTCCCCACCAGTGAGTCAAAAAAATGGCTCACCATGGGGAATGCTCTTATATCAGTATTAAAACACTCAAAACCTTTTCACTCAAAAACACATGCCGTATGTCAATCCTCTCCATACCCACCACCACCATCCCACCGATCTAGAGAGAAATAAGGTGAGGCAGAGAGAAAGTAAAAGCAAGAGAGAGAGTAGGAAGTACCAGCAGCAGCCGAGGAAAAGGAGGATGTACCGAGTCACTGCATCATAAGAAGAGAGAGAAGGAAGAGGATCGAATCAGTAGCGACTAAAGGAAGAAGAAGCAGGCTCGAGGCCCAGCCAAAACCACCCAATTAACCTAGAAAATCGGTGCTTTAAGTTTCGAAAGGTAAACCAGCATTCCTAATTTTCTTTTAATTTTGAAATGATTTTAGCACAAGCATGGACTATGAATAGCTAAGGCAAATAAGGGTTCAACTTATGTGTAATTGGAACTTGATTAAGGAGAAAGAATTGGATTGGAGTTATTGAGGAAAGAGATGAATTAGGATGAAATGGTAATTGTGTGATTGAAATTTATGGGAACCCTTGAGGTCAATTTTGAAGCGGTTCTAAATGAGCAAGATAGGGGACTCAATTGATAAGTTGTTGATTTCTGTTTCTTTTATTTCATTATGGAGTGAATTAGTTCAACAAAACGCCCCATAATTGGGTTAGTGGACCGGGCAACAACTGAAACTAGTTATGTTCTAGTTCCTGTCCTTTTTGGTTGTGTGTCTGAGGTGTGCATGTCGTTTAGGCAATTACGGAATATGTGTTTGATTTAACCCTTCCCCAAGAGCATCTATGCATTTAAATTTAATTATCTAGCTATCGTCATTGGTTGAACTATCCTCGCACATTAAGCTAACTGTGCTAACCTCCGAGAATTGATTCATAAAGCCTTTTGAATGACACTGTGAGACCGTGAGCTACCTGGGTGCTCTAACTCCAAGTAGAAAGGACTTAGCTAGTTGTAAAACTTAGATCGTTCCAAAACAGTGTTCAACTAGATCAGACCAAAATCTGACAGGGTATATTGGTTCTAGTGAACCTGAAAATACCTTAATTTAAGCCCTTAAACCCTTGAGTGATTTGCCTTCGAATGTATTTCGTAGTGAATTAGAAAGTTTCTTGACAAAAGCCTTTTTTTTTGGTTAAATAAAGTCTATCTAAATTTAAATAAAATAAAGTGGCATCCAATCCACTGAATCGAATCGAAAAATATGTTTTTAACATACCATATTAGCAATTGTTTTGTTTTATTGTTATTTACGTGATTGCAAGCCTTCTGCTAATTTTCTTACGATCGAGTAAACTACGTATTTGAGATTGCTTAACTCTATTGGTAATACTTCTAAACAGTTTCATGGTTGTCGCTAGGGAGAAGTGCAATTTTGTGACATTCTTACATGTTTTTCTTGTAATTGGTACTTGCTTTCATGAGGGTCATTTAATGAATGTCATATATTCTTTTTTTGTAAGGATGAGTATGATTATTCTTACATGCTTTGAAATGAGTTTTCAATTGAGGCATTTTGGGCTAGGAAGGTAGTGCTAATTATAAAGGATTCGGTCTTGAGAGTAGACGTTAGGATCTCGATCTGAGTGAGAAACTAGTTGTAACTACCCTGATGAGGTAGGAGCCCATTGACTTTCGGATGCCCTAGGGGTATAAAAAGTCATGGCTTATATTATATACTTAAAGAG
The DNA here is from genome assembly GCA_002740545.1 of Lophocereus schottii. Taxonomy (NCBI): domain Eukaryota; kingdom Viridiplantae; phylum Streptophyta; class Magnoliopsida; order Caryophyllales; family Cactaceae; genus Lophocereus; species Lophocereus schottii. Next base: position 23,084 of record NCQV01004134.1, on the reverse strand, counting down.
AGCATTGACTTTTGCTTCCAATGCCTTGAAAGTGATTAAATACCTGCTTCTAAATTATTCGCACGCAAAGGTTTGAAAAGTGCAAGTACACCTTGGAAAGACCTTCATTAAATCAGAAGTGGCCTTCTTTATGTGAAATGAGTTTTATAATGGTTTAACGTGGTTGAAGTAAACGTTTTGAACCCTTTTTGGTCTGCTTTCATACTAAAAGAGCTTAAGTTGGTACCTCAAGTGAACCTCTTTGATGCCAAGTGTCAACTGAGAGCCTAAATGGCCTACCTTCTCCATTCTTAAGCCTTATTAAGGGTTAGCTACATGTTATTGGTGATGTATGCTGAATATGTTGATATCAAATAAAATTCTTTGCGGCAACTACTTATGGTATTTTATGAAACTGTTTTAGTTTTTGGGATTGCGGATTATCCACTGAGCATATGTAGCTCACTCCCTCTTCCTCTTTCCCTATTCCGTCTAGGTTCTTGAAAAGCTAAGTAGAAATTGGTAGTTCATTGGGCCGACTTCTCTTAGCTACCTAGTTAATGGGGGTAAGGGAATTATATGCATGTATACTTAGGCTCATGAGCTTTATGATGTAATCTAATGTATTCATAAGTCTTCCAGGCAATTGTGAATATAATTCTTAAGTCCATGTATTATATGTTGTTTAGCAATCCTGCTAAATGGTCATTTAAGCCAACCATTTGAGTATTTACCTATCTTATAGTTGTTACAATTGAATGTTTATGGAATGAAAACCACAGTGCTCTGGATCTGTGATTTGTCGACTTGAACATTTTAGTTCTTTCTTTTATTTAATACAGTTGTATATTCCGGGTATGTGGCTCGTAGAGTTTTGGACTCCGGCTTGTGCCGGTGAGCTTCTTTAGGTATGTCCTTTGTGTTTTTATTGTTGCATATTTCCAATATAAGCCATAAGCCGTAGTCAGTTTTTAGGCACAGAGTTATGTCTGTATCTATTCAAAAATTGTAGAAATTATTAATATCGCTAGTCTTAGGGACTATGGGTGTTACACATATCCTCAAATCTCATCTCTAATTCCAAAATTCAGGAATGTTGATCTTAACCATGACAACAAGTTTAAGAGTGGATACTTGCTCTATATTCTCAGCTTTTACAGGTGGGCACTCACCCATTTTGCAGGATAGGGTGTTCTTTTACATTTCCCTAGATAATTAAGGCTTTTGTCATGGTAAATATTTTTTGATAAGGAGATAACCATATTCCTTATATTAAACTAGGCTCTACTCTAGGCAGCACTAACAAAAGCATTTTTGTTTACTGCATCCCTAAATATCTCAGGCATTTATTACAATAAACAGAAATTAGGGCTTCTTCAAAACAAGAGCATATTAATACAAAATTGAATGGTACTCCTTCCTTAAAAGGCAATATTTCCTTCTAACCTAGCCTAACCCAGTAATCACTCAACCTTTTACTCCCTCATCATATGATTCATTACAGCTTAAGTTATAGAACAACACTGTGCCTAATTCATCAGTATCCTCTACCTTAATAGGGCATTTTATAATGTACCATAAACTTAGCATGAGACCTTCAGCTACATACATACGAGGTTAGGTTATCATATGTCAGCATGGTTCAGTACAGTTAGTACAACTATGTCCGCATAGTCAGCATACATGCATAGTCTAACCTAGGCTAGTAAGTGCACCTGCATCTCTTCATAGGTCTTTATAGCCTATTTACTAGACCATACTCCTCCTTGATCACTTGAGAACCTTGGATCAAAGAAGTAAGGGCACACAACCTAGGTCATCCATGAATCTATATTAAGATTTCTCAATATTATATTAACAAGTGTAATAAAGGAAATCTGTACTTTGACTTTCACCTTGCACATGCTTAGTCAAAGTAGGGGCTAACTCCATCTTCAATGTGGGCTTTATACAAGCATCATCGCTCTTAGGCAATTAACCCACATATGTACACAAAGAACACCAACCCAACCTTAGATTATTAAGATCTGACTATAGGTCTTCAAGTTGACATGCACAAGGATCTGGCTCCAAGTCTTCAACTCCAATTCTTTAGGTTAACACACAAGCAAGTTCACATATAAGCAAGTTCACAGGGATCTAACTATGTGTTTTTAGGCTCATGCATCACCATGATCATGAGGATATGGCTGCAGGTCTTCCGGCTCTCACACCACCAAGATCATAGAGATCTTGTTATAGGTCTTTAGGCACAAATGCTATCAAGTTCACATAGATTTGGCTACAAATCTTCAAGCTCAAATGTCACCAAGTTCACAGGGATTTGGTTATACATCTTCGAGCTTAAACACCACTAAGTTTATGGGAACTTGGCTTGAGGTCTTTTGGCTTAAACGCCACTAAATTCATAAAAATTTGGCTATAAGTGCTCAAGGTCAGATGAAACCAAGTTCATAGGGATCTGTCTATAGGTCTTTAGGTTCTCACCCACTAAAGTCAGACCTGCTAGGTTAGCAAAAGGTCTGTTACACTGGAAAAAGGTTCGCTAGATCGAAAAAGGCTTTGCTATACTGGCAAAAGTTTCGCTAGATCAACGAAGAGCCTACTAGAGTGGTGAAAGGTCAACTCCGAACTGTTAGACCAAGAAAAGGTTAGACTAGGGCACTAAATAGGTAAGCACAGGATGCTAACTATTTTAACCTTTACCTTACATAGGCTCAGTCCATGTGGGGGCTAATGATAGACACCTAAAAAGTGTTTGCTTTTTATAAAATGCCTGACAATGATAAATCGATCCAATAGGAGTTGGGAACCCCTGAATATTGAAAATGAAGTGCCTTAAGATGTTTAACATCTCTTAACCAACACATCCAACCCCAAGTATGTCTACTAAAGGCTAAAAGAACCCAAAAGCCCAAATAGGCCCAAATCGATGGTGTTCGAAGTCTAGTCAATATTTATTCTGCATTTTAACAAAACTCTATGGAGCATAAAAATATTGAGTTTAAGTATTGATATTGTTTATTGAATAAATTTCCTAGTGATATATTATGCACCAACGTTCGATAAGCAATGGAAAAGAAATAAATCGAATAGAACCTAACCAAAACCTTTTGAAATATACCCTCAAAACCCTTTAAGGGACAAGCCAAGGCTCGGTGTCTCTATTCGAGAGTTCTCTACTTCACTCAAGTAGGTAACATGAAGGGCCAATATTTCAAACCTACCTTTCTCTTTTCCCTCTTCCCTTTTCATGCTTCCCCATTTACTTTGGTTGTGCGTTTTGAACAAAGATGCAATTTCTAATTGGTTAAGTCCCTGCCCAACGTAATTATTTGGATTATTTTTTTGAGTTTCTTCGTATTAATGTCGTACTTTTAGCTTTATTATTTGATTTGATAGATATTAATATGTTGCATACTTGATATTTAAAGTGTAAATTAATGTTAATTTTCCATTTTCATTTGTAGAGGATGTCAGTGATGATGGGCAATACCGTGATATATTACATCATGACATCGTACCTTTACTCACAATCTGGATCCTCAGTTCAAGCTTATGAAGTTAGGTGGTCCCCACTTCAGGGATTATTCGGGGACCTTCCGAAGACCTTTTTAGAATGATCCTTTTTGTCCGTTTGTTGTCCCTTTTGTTTTATGGTTTGTTTTCAAAAGGAGATTTGGTTTGTAACTTTTTTGAAAAACTCACTGGTGACTTTATTCGCTATAATAAACTTAATTTTATTCATTTATTTTGTTTATTTCCACCCATAATATTTTATCATGGGATGCAAAGACGGATTCTAGAACTTAGACAGGCTTCTTGACCTAAGCAGCCTATGACTATTCACCCTAGGAAGATTAGTCATGCTTTGACCAAGGCTCCCAGCAAGGATCCATTGGTCAGGCAATGTCTCAATTTCTAGGCCAAACAGTTATTATTGTTTAGGCCAAGAACTAGGATGGCTTTGGGATTCAAACCTAGGATGCCTTAAATTCAAATAATTTGGGTGTGAAAATAGATTAAATAAAGAAAAATGAAATCACATGACTAATCCCATTAGGTAAACCCATTCGCGGACAACCTCACGCAAGTGAAGGAGTCATGGTTCTTACAATTATTAGTAGTCGAGCATATATTTACATGAAACACTGGTAGCCATTGTCATTTCATTTGTTGTCTTTCATTGTTTGCTTTTCATGATGGATGTTGTAGAGATCTTACCATTTCAAAAAAATTTTGGCTTTCAGTCTTTCGTTTAGGCGATGTTACGAACTATTAATAAGTTCACCATAATATATTGGCAAAGTGAAGGCCCTTTGTCTTATGAGTATTGTATTTTCTTATTCTTTAGGAAGACCTATTTTTGAATTAATGTTGTAACTATCCTTTTTTTTAAATCAATGTCAAGCATGATAAGTTTTAGCATTTATATACAAGATCTTTAATCTTCTTGATATTGTACTCACTTAGTTTGCAGGAGATCATCCCATCAGAAAATTATAATTGTTTTGAATTATAGAAGCAATGTAAGTTAGATGACATTTGCCTTTTTTTCAAATTTTTTTATGACTTTGATTTTTTTTTGTGTTCCTTTATTTCGGGGAAATGACTCCATTTGATTGATCCAGTCACAACTTGAGTTCCATGCATAGACATTGGTACGCAAAGCATTTTCCCTCTTGACTACTTATCTTCGATTTTGACATCACACATGATCCATTTTAAATTTCACCCAAGGTTTGAGTTAAATTCGTGTCATAGATGTTCAAGTTTGAAAGATGTAAATTTACCCATGTAGATTGAAAAAGAAACTATGGGTCACTAAATGAGGCATCCCGTCATAGGTAAGTCCTACTAGCCACGCACTATTATCTTTTAGTTTTTGAGAATCTCGACAATTTTTACTTATTTTTTACCTATTTTTAAGGGTTTGTTTTCTAACTTGGATTCGTCATTGGAGAAATATTCATAAATGGAAGAAGAATGCATTTGACATATATGTGGGTGAAAAAGATAATGGACCTTTATTGATGTGAGTGAGGGATACAAGACTTGGACTTAAAAGAAAATGTGGGTAAGATTGGGGGACACCCCGACTTGAACATGGAATTATCTTAAGGAGTCTAAGTTGTTGCTGATATTATTCATGCTGCTTCCACCTTGGTGAGGGAAGGAGATTGGCACCACTCTATTGTCATTTCTCTACTATGGACATAAGGTCATTGGGATCATCATTGAGCTCTTGCGACATAAGGATTGAAATCATTCCATTACATATTATATCCTAAATAACATGTTTCAACCTCAAAAATTGGTTGGTAGGCTGTCCTTAGCTATAGTGTTAAATGAAGTCGGTATTCTCATCCCATCTTTGAGGTCTTTTATATAATAATGTGCATAATATGGGTCGAATGGGTTTAATGAGGCATCTTCGATATAGTAGTCCAAAGGCTTCTTCTAACTATAAGCCTACGGTATATAGGCCCTAGCAAAATTTCTCCTACCTATTGATATACAAGCTTTTGCTTCATTGACCCTTAGACTTATGATTATAAGCTCTTACCTGTCGCATTGTATGTCTTTTCATTGGCACTAGATGTGGGCGGTAGGGCTCGCGATCCTTTAGACAATGTTGTTGTTGTTGCTCGTCATACTGCTAATGTTAACTTCTTTCAATGTGGATTCCAAATAGTGGTTTACAAGGGAATGTGAACATGATGGTGGCAAAGAGATAGGAGATTAGCTCAAGGTTACTAACTTAATATAGAAGATGATTCTAGGTTAGGCTAACTGAAATAGGATCCTAGATTGGAGAATGAGGCGAAGAGTATGGATCCAAGGTAAATGGGGTGGTGGAGGAGATCTAAGTTCGACGTCATAAGCAAGGACAAGTGCTTAGGTGATGGATGGGATAGAGACTCCTATAAAAGGAACAATATAAGGTCAAGGAAACTAGGCTACGGGAAGAGACTCGAACGAAAGCTAAGGGTTGGATAAGGATAACTGCTACAACTGTTGTCCTAAGATGAGAATTGGTAATGTAGGTGCTTGAACTAAGGCCCAAAGGTAAAACATGTGATCCCATGTCAAAGTTGCAAGGTAGGCAAGTTGAATCCTTGGTTAAAGACCAAGGGTACGATATGAGTCATCCTACACTAAGGTTCACGGCTAATGGTGGTGTAGACCTAGGTTTAGCTTAGGATTACATGAGTCTTACTCTCCATTGTGAGATAGATATGACGACATAAGGCCTGTTCTTTTCATAGGTAAATTAGGGTGGGTGAAAGAGTGAAGTAGGTTCAGGTAGGTTCAGGTAGGTTGAGGAGGGTTGAAGTTGGTATTTTTTTTGAGGTGGATTGAAGTAGGTTGAAGTAGGTTGAAGTGAGCTGAAGTAGGTTGAAGTAGGTATATTTTTTATGTGGTGGGTTGAAGTGGGTTAAAGTAATGAGAATGTTATTTAGTGTGATAATTTATGAAGTTATTGAAATTTTTAGTGCATTTTTTTGGTGAATGCTAATTTAACAATTTTGTAACTATTTTTATGGAAGTTTGAGGCCGGCACAACTTGTCAATTATTTTAACGATTTGGGTAACAAAATTTATTTATCACAATTTTTTATATATGTATTCAAAAAATTTAGA
>NCQV01004134.1:0-16404 GCA_002740545.1 Lophocereus schottii | reverse complement strand
ATTTGTTATTAATTTTAAAATATAAGAGTTACTTGAAACTATGAAATTAGCTATTCCCTAATTTTATACTGGTAACAGATGAAAAATTTAGTTATGAAAAATAATAAAAATATGATGTAATTTCAAAAGCATATGAAAGCAAAATATCATGATGTATTTTTCAGTGATGACTTACAAATTTTCACCATTTTCAAATCATACTACTTTTGTATTGGTATATATTTAGAACATCAAAATCTTCAAACCATATTAATTTCAAATAATGATTATTTACAAAAAAGTAGTATGGTGATCTTTTTGTTGCAAATAATTAAGTCTCACATGACACTTTGCAAATTATTAAAATTATGAAGGGGGTGGATTGAAGTAGGCTGAAGTGGGTTGAAGTAGGTTGAGGTAGGTTGAGGTAGGTTGAAGTGGAGTAAGGTGGGTTGAAGTTGGCACATATATATATATTTTTTTTAAGTGGATTAAAGTAGGTTGCAGTAGGTTGAAGTGGATTGAAGTAGGTTGAGGTTAGTAAATCTAAAAAGACCTACAAAAAGGATAGGGCCATAATCCTATGTTGGATTATATATGATGACACTTACTTTATTTGGGCTTAGGAATATGCTTGATGATGTGTCCTGGGAATAGTTGTGCTTCACACAAAAGGGATGGTCCTATGTAGGCTACCATGAAAAAAGTTATAATGGATTGTCTTTAGCCAGGTTACCATGTTTGCAAATGGGATTATGCAAGTTAGACTAGGATGTGAACAAGTACTCAACTTAAGTTAGTCATGATTTAAGCATGGTGGGTCACTTTAAAGGAGAGATATTTGAAGATGAACTATGGGCAAGAGGCAAGCAAGGCAACAAATTAGCTACCATAAATGTGTGAGAATGATGGACCCATCATATGATGGGACATGCAAGATGAATAAAGTATGAGCCGACTTATGCAGTTCCCATGTGGACTAAGGTATGAGACACAAGTGACCCTAAATGGACAATGAGGATGACTACTCTAGGTAGAGTATGATGAGGGACCTCCTAATGAGTGTATCAGTACATTCGCTGTACTGAACGAGTTATGAATGCATAAGTCTATGTTCAATGAGTCATTAATGGTCTACTATGAAAGCGAGGATGATAATGATCATGGGACATGTGAAGGATATGACTCTAAATGCACATATGATAGAAGAAAAAAAGACCTTAACCAAACCCTTAAGGCTGTCAGTGTGGATGAAGCTAGAACCTTAAGTTGCCTTGCAAGATTAGGTAGACTAAAGGGAAGGATGGGGATAATGGCATAACTTGGCTATGACATTGATTTCCTTTCAACCCCTACTGACATAAAAGACACAATCACTATGTTACGAGGACATTCCATTAGGACCACTATGACAAAATTTTAGTCATTGATGGTATGAATCCAGCCGTTGCCAAATTCTGGTCATAAGTCTCTAATTAGGATACCTTGCATTGCTAAGAGGGCTTTGGTTTTCATTTAAAAGGGCTAAGATGCACAGACACACAAGATGACACTTTTGTGACACAAAAGGCACAACGAGAAGCACTCAGCACTTATTCAGTATAATAATTGACATGTAGTTTGATCATGAATTTATGTCAAAAGGGCATGTACTAGAGTTGATGGCCACAATGTTTAGGTGGGATGGACTTGGATCTTTTTATCTTCAAAGTGATGTGCTTCAAACAGCTGCGCGGTAGTGCTCCCTATGGGCAATGCCATGAGCAAATGCGAATTACTAACTTTAGTAAATAGTTCAATATAATTTGAAGGGTAAAAGGATAATCCTTGGAGCTCCTTTTGCTACAGGGCGCTCGATAAACTTTGATATTTAGCAAGCCTATATGATACAAATTTTAAACCAAAAATAAAAATTTTAATTGTGTTCATTTCCTTCAAGTCTCACCCTTTTACCTATGCATCCACCAGTAGAATTTCCACTAAAAGTGCCACTAACAATGATGCCCATGGCAAGTATCTAGGGTTTGGTGACTCCGTGATGATCGAGTGTTTAGGGATAAAAATATAATATTTTATTCCTCATTTCACTTGCACATTAGTTTTTAATATAGTCAATTTTGGTTTTTTTTTTTGTGTTTCTTTAGTAGTAAATAAGTCAAAGGAAAAATCTCAAAGGTTTTGAGACTTAAAGGAGTCAAATTATTCAAAAATAGGCTTGACATTCAAGCTCTAGAAGGTTCGGTATAAGATGAAAAGTTGCTTATGCTAGGAGGCAAGATCATGTCGCGTGCCATCGGCTAATCGTGTCCACCGTGCCGCCTCTATTTTTACACTATTTTCTTCTTCCAGGAAGTTGGTATAGTTAGCCCACACCACATGGCATGATCCTACCAAACTCGCTGCTTGGGGCCCATGTGAAATACCTTCTCCTCAATTCGTAACAAAGTAGATTTCAAGTTGGCTTAGCTCAATCTTTAGGATTCTTAGGTTTTATTTAGGAGTAAATTAGTAGAGAATTAGTTGATTTGTAGCCACAAATAATTTATTAAAGCTTTCAAGTTAAATAATTTTGCTTTCTATATCTTTTTCACTCTCATCTTCTTAGAATTTTATATTTTGCCATGCTTTTAGTCTTAGTCTAGTGGCTTGATTTGCTTCATTTGTGGTTGATTTATGCTTTGAAATCGATGATTAGTTTCTAATCTCATCTTCTCATGTCGTTGACCCTAAGTTTCTCTAATCTTTTTTAGGATATTGCAAATGCCTAATTTTTTCTCTTTTGAAGTTAGACTTTGCAAATTGATTTTTATAAGCTTTAGTTTTTGGTTCACAATGTTTTAAGTACATACAGTTGAGTTAGATTAAAGGGAATAAGTGGACAATCTTCAACGAAAATTCTTCTCCTTGCCCAAACAATGGAGGCCCAACCACCATTGTTGGAATTCAAGCTTTGAGGTAGTCTTTTTCTCTACACTCTATCTAGCTATTTTTAGTAGTTAGTTGTTTAGCTTTTAGTTGTTAATATATGTTTAGATCCATGTTTTACTTAACTTAGTTTATTGTGAGTTTTGTTTTGTTAATTATTATTAACATGTCGAGAGTAAATGAGGGTTTAATTAGCTTAATTAATTATGACCAATAAAGAATTAGTCTCAATGCAAAAAGTATTCCACAAATTGACATCCTTGCTATGAATGATGGCATAAAATCAAGTCATTTTATATTTTTCTTAGTTGTTTGATGTTCAATTTAGTAATTTTTCTATGTTGGATTAGTCATTTGTGTTTAAAATCAAAAATGCTAATATGATATTAATTATTTTATAGATATGCAAATCCATCGAATGGCTATCTTTGTTATTGTGCTCAATGTGGTTTCTCTCATAGGAAATAGAAAATCTCGGGTGTTGCTGACGAGGGTGTGAATGATGAGACTTGTATTCCTTTAGAGTATTTGGGCTTTGACACCAAGAGTGTGGATGAAGTATCCTGATATTCTTTAGCAGCTGGCTAGCTGTACTTATAAATTTAAGGAGTTTAATTGTGCCTTTAGGATGTCATTCCCCTATCCATGTGCTTTTTATGTTGCATCATATTTTGAGGAGCAATCTGTGGAGTCTTATGCCCGTCCTCCTTAATCTCTTAAATGTGCTCCCTTTAACTTTTGACTATAATTCCAAATCTTATCATTATATTACTTTTATAGACTTTAGACTTAAGTTGATTGAGCAAGAAATAGAAAATTATAAAGCATCCATGAAGAACATCATAAGTGCACTCATAGACCAACTTACCAGGTTGGTTAAAAATCATTTTATGAGCATTATGCCTATTTTAAGTAATCTCCCCCCTTTTAGCCCAAATTTCAAGTGGATACCCCTTCATGTCACTTTGAGGGAGATAATGACTTCTCCTCTCATTGCATATGCATATCTCATTAAGACTAGCATACCTTTGGACTCCCACAAGGATGAGTCAATTATCCTGAACTCCTATTTCTCTAACTCCCTTAGGTAAGCCTAATGAGAGTAAGAATTTGACGTTGAATCTAGTCTTGATCAGCTTATACTTTAGGAGAAATCTATAGATGATCATTTGAAGAGGTTGCGTAAAAGTTGCCCCTTCCTTATCTTAAGCCTATTGATTATCTATCCCCTGACCCTCCTGATTTTATCCATACTTCCATTATTAGTTCGCTTTCCTCCCTTTCCCTTAAGCATGACTTCGTGAGACCCATTGGCTATTCTGTGACATATGATCATAGTTTGGATTTAGGCCATGTGGTCCGCTAACTCAACATGTTTAAGGGGAACGTGGTTAATATTATCAGGTGCCATGTTATCTTTGGACGTTAGGACCTCACTCTCGACCATTGTCATGCTTACCTAGATGACTCGCTTCGGAGAGTCGTGTGGTCATCCATGATTTATCATTCTGCTAATATCTCTAAGGCTTTTGATAAGTTTTAAAGAGAACCACACATCATTACTATCTTTGTAGTTCTGTTCTCTTACTACCACTTTTCTGAATTGTAGGCTCAGGGCTTTAACAAATGCAAAAGAGCTTTGACTTGTATTTTACATAAGTGCTACGTTTTGGGATATTCTCTTTGGTCCCAATGGTTTTAATTTTTGTCACAATTATTGAAGTTCATTTGACAAGCTACTTTAAGGTCCAATGGGTACTCATAAAAGCGGCAACATGAAGATCATATAGAGTTGCTAGTGCTTCATGGGTCTCATTGTCACCATCTAAGTAAGGCATTGGTTTGGGTGCAATCACTATCCAAACTGGTATGATCATTCCACCATTTCTGTGTTCTCCTTTTCGCTTTTTTTCTTTGTTTTTGTAAATAGTTATGGACGTTAGGATTGTGATTGTATGAGTGATCAATTTTGAGGTGAAATATTTGTTTTCTTGAGCCAAGATGGCTATGATCACCCTTGTTTATTTTATGTATTTGTTTTACATGTGGAAGTTAGTGGTGTATTTCATTTTGTGAATGTTTATTTGTGTCTGGTTGTGCACTGCTATTGGCTAGTTGATTAGTATATCATCGCTTGCTGCTCAAGGTACGCAAAACACTTACCCCTTATCTATTATTCTTGTTAACTTATGTTATTTTAAGTGTTCAGATCTTGTGTTTGCTAAATTGTTTTATTAACCGTTTTTGACATCTAAATATCTTCTTTATAATTTTTATACGGGTCTATTGGAAACCGTCTCTCTAGGTGCAGTCATGCACGTAAGAGTAAAACGTTCTATATCTGAATCTCCCCAGACCCTACGAAACAAAACCCACACTAGGAGTTGTTGTTGTTGTTGTGGAATATTTATTAGTGTTGGCAATGCCATAGGTTTGTATATATTTGTTAGATTTGTGTTGGTTTTGGGGTTATATTACATATGTGATTACTTTTTAGCATCTTAGTTCTCACAATGGGTATACAACGATGTTTTGGTGTAAACTTGAGGTGCCTATTTGTATGTACTTTTTAAAAATATTGAAAAATCCAAAAAGAAAAATGTTTTTCTTTGGAGATATGTGGCCTTTTTGGTGATTGTGATCCTATCGAGTGGTTAAGTTATATATAAATGGGGTTTGCATGATACAACATCTAGTTTAGGAAGGATCTCTGGCATTTCATATTAACCTCTTCCCATATATGTGATTTTATTCTATGTTACTCGCTTTACCATCCATTCTTTAGGTCTAGTTGCTAAATTAGCATGCAAACATTTTCTTTTAGTAGTTATCTTCTAAACTCTTGCAAAAATCAAACAAACAAAAAAGTAAAGAATGCCTAAAAAATGAATAAAACCCTAGCACCAGTGTTTGAACCTACTATCCTTATTTATATCTTTAATTGGGTTGAGTATGTGTTATTTTACTTGGCCATCCATCTATTTAGGCAATAAAATTAGTATTTTTCACAATCACAATCAAACCAATTTATAAGGAGGTCCTGAATATTTGCAAGTCATGAGGGTTTTGGGTGTGTGAAATTTTATTCTTAAAAAAAAGCAACCAATTGGGCTAAAAAAAATAGTAATCATGGATTCCTCAGGATTGATATACATTTGCACATGCACTAAAGTGTACATATTATTGAATATTGTTGTGTAGGGTGAAAAACGAGAGTCAGGTTACATCTTATGACTTAGATATGTTTTGATTGTACATTCTATTCATATATGGTTTGGTGACTTGGTTAATTGGGGGATGCAATCACCTTGGTCGTGCACATAATCTTCCCATCACTTCTATATATAATCATCTTTTGAAAAATCCAAAAATATCTTCCTTTGTATTTTTAAAGATTTTGTGGGAGTATCTTTGGGAAACCCTCACAACAAGACTTCACTTCTCCACCTGGAGTACCAAGGGGTTTAGAAGGCTTGTTGTATATGCTGAATGTAGTTGTGATTTCAATTAAAGTGGGCTATAATTTGTAGTATTGTTTCGTTTTGCTCAAGAACAAGCAAAGTCTTGTGTGTGGGCCTTTATTCAAGCTCAAAATGGGGCATTCTACACCTCGTTTCACCTAGGTGTTAGTTTTTGAAAATGGTTCATTTGGGCTTTTTAATCATACATTGTGTTTCTTTTGTAAGAAATAAGTCTAGATAAGAAATCTCAAAGCTTTCGGTACTTTAACGAATCTATAATGCAAAGAAAGAGGATTAAGATTCAAGCTTCAGATGCTTGAAAAGAAGGTGAAGAGCTGCTACTACCATGGAGCAAGATTGCACCACATGCCATGGCTGCCTATGCCAAGGGGCAAGAACATGCCACCCGTATTTTGTACACTAATTTCTCCTTCTAACAAGTTGGCATAATTAGCCTATCTCAAATTCGCTATTTGGGGCCTATATAAACCCCCTTTCCCATTTGTAATAAAGTATATTTCCAGCAGGCTTAGCTTAGTTTTTAGGGTTCTTAGTATATGCTTAGGAATAGACTAATGCCAATTAGCTTAACTAGTAGCAAAAATCAAGTTATTAAAGCTTTCAAGATAATGAATTTTGCTTTCTCTCTTTCCTTTGCTCTAATCTTCTTGCAATTTGATGTTTTGTATTGTTTTTGTTCCAAATCTGATGGTTTGATTTCCTTACTTTATAGTTGATTCATGCTTTGAAGTTGATTTTGTTTCCTTACCTCATCTTCTCATCATTTTTACTCTTAATCTCCTAACCTTTGTTGAGATCTTGCAAATGCCTAATTTTCTCTCTCTCTTGAAGTTAGGATTTGAAAGCTTATTTTCATAAGCTTGAGTTTTTGGTTCACAATGGGTTAGATTAGGAGTAGTTGAGTTAAATTCCCGGGAATAAGTGAAGAATTCACCAGGAAAACTCTTCACCCTTGCTCCAAGTGTGGAGCCCAACCTCCGTTGTTGGATTTCAAACTTTGAGGTACTCTTTCTCTCTCTAGTCTCTCTAACTAGTTTCATGGTTTCAGTAGTTAGTTATTTGACCTTTAGCTATTAATATATGTTTGGATCCATGTTTTGCTCAACTTAGTTTACTATGAGTTTTCTTCCATTAATTATAATTAAGCATGTTCAAAATAAGATTGGGCTTAATTAGCTTAATTAATCATGATTAGTTTAGGGGGTCCTTTTTAGTACGTGGATATTATTTGTATGCATGATTTGATGATGATGGATTGGTTATGAGGCTATCTAACTGAAATAGAAATTATACCTAAGTGAATGACGAGATAAAATTAAAAAGATGCCTTCATTTCTATATTGAGATGTATATCTTTATGCTTATGTAGTAAGCGCTAAATCAATTAAGTATTCCACTTTGTTAGATCTTGCAGAAAAGGAACTGAATTTTAGATTTACACATAGGAAAAACAAAAAACTCAAGCAAGGCTTGGGGAGAGGTCTTTCTCCTAGTATTAGATTAGTTAATTTAAGCATGTTTTACCAGTTTCTTGCTTTCGTTTAGTTTGAATATGTATTATATTAGCTATCACATGACTTGATTTAGACACGGTCCTGTAGCATGATAAATTTTCCATCCTATATAAAAACTATTGAACATTGAGTCAGTTCCCTTTTCTCACCACAACCACCCTACTCTGAGGTGGTGCATCGGTTTGGCTTGCGTATGGTGGTGGTTCCATGGTGAAATTGATAACTCACATTTTATGTGTAATTTTACTCTCTATTTTGCCTACTTTTTAGTCTTTGAAATATATCCTTTATAAGAAAGTAATGCGTGTTTTATATGATTTTCAGGTAAGGAAGAAGACTGGAAATTGGGTGCAAAAGCGAGTAAGTTTTCCTGATTTTCTTCATGATCCAAATCACGACCCCATGTGTGGAAGGCTCGTTAGCAAAATCTAAAGAAAAAGCAGCATGCTTCTCCTTCCATGTGGGCTTAGCCTGGATGGGCCTGTAGCAGCACTCACTCAGCCCAGCAGGTGGCCTATGCACCTCTTTCTCCTCTCACTTCACACCATAGGCCCCCAGCCGCTGGGGCGTCATCACCCAATAGCTGCGGCCCAATTCAACTATCCACTACTACCCAGTGCCTCCCTCATTCTCCCTCCTTACTCGTCACGATTAGGCCTATTTCTTTTTGTCTTTCCAGTACGGCCCATAGCTAAGCAGTGTGTTTATCATCATCCCAAGCGTCAACTCCCTTCGCATGGGCCTGGTTTCATAGTTAGTCATGGCCCAATCATAGCCCCCCAGCCCCGCCTCTACCCAGCCCCATGCTCTATCTTCCCTCAGCTTCTCTTAAATCTCTCATGGGGGCCTATTTTGTCCCCTCATGTGGCCCGTTTGAGCCCACATAGTAGCACTCCCTTTCTCTCTTTCTCCCCTCTCTTCACTCCTCTGTTTGGGCTAGTTTAGTAGCTAGTCACAGGCCAACGACCTTGTTCCAGCACCCAGCCCAGCATCAACTCTCCTTTACCCAACAGCTAAGTTCTTTTTTTTTTTTTTTTGGCTTATGAGTCAATCGGTAACCTAGTCAAAGGTAATTAATCAATATTGATTTTTAGCTAAAGACTAGCATTTTTCCATTCTTTCATCTTCCATTTTAAATTTTTTAGAGGGAGTCCTGAAAGACAAAATCGTTTGAATTGAGGAATTTAGAAGGAAATAAGTTTTGTTGGCTATTTTTCTCTTCTCTTTTCATCGCATTTTTGAGTTAAATTCTGGAGGCTGTGCTTAATTACATCATTTTATGTAATTGAGTACTAAAGTTTGGATATGGGAAGTTAAATATACCAATATTGGGAGTATGGCTAGACCAACTTCAATGGTGTTTTCGCTAACAATGGTCGGCTAAGTTGCTCTTCTAGGATTAGGGTGGATCCTTGATAAATAATATTGATTACAAATTTCTTTGGGGGTTATTTTTGTCTCTTATATTGCATAATTTTGAGTTTATATTTGAAATTAACCTATTTATGCATCATAATACTATTGTTTATTGATGTTGATTATAATAGTTCAATTTGCCATCTCTAGTGAATATTAAATCTTGTAGGCTAATATGATCTTATGCAATTGGGTTAAAAATTATAATTGTTAAAACTGAATAATATGTGCCAGAAATTAGATGAGTTATGCCTAAAAAGAACAATTCATCCTAACTACTAGATACATAATATCACTCGACAATTATGATTCATCTCTTCAATTTATGGCCAAATGCTTCTAGCTTAGGTTGAAGAAGAAATTAATTGAACCCCTGTTTGAGTTACTAATTAAATATTTGTGTTATTGGTGAAATTCAAAATCCTAGATTTTTCTCTTATTTGATTTCTTTTTATTTTTTTGGCTTATTTGCTTTTCTTTTGTTTATCTGATTCATACTAAACTCCTCCTGTGAATTTTCTTTTTAATTGGAAAAGCTAAATATAAAATCACTATGGTTTCTAGTGGAATCAACACCCTATACTCGCTAGTCTGCAGTTGATCTTGTGCCGTTGCAAGTAAAAAGGGTTTTAAAGCAAAACTTAAAATGCACATCAAGTTTTTTGGCGTCGTTGCCCGGAAATAAATAGTGATTTTTGAATTTCCTCTTCTTTTTGTTCTTTTTATTTATTTGTGTTTTTTTTTCCCTATTCCATGTTAATCTAACAATTTTATATTTTTTCTTTATTCTCAAACCCCATCCCTTTTATTTTTTTCGTTATTTTATTTTATTTTATTCCTCGTTCCCTCCTAATCTACCCATTTTATTTTTGTTCTTCCCATTTCCTTCTATTCTACCTATTTTCTCTGTTCCCTCTTTATCAAACCTAATATAGTATAACTATTCTATTTATATCATTTTATTTATTTTATTTAATCTAACAAGCCCCTCGCTCTTAGTTCATTTATTTTCTTGTACTTTATTTTATTTTATTTTTATTTTTTTAAAGATTTTTTAATTTTTATTTTATTTTTTTCGTTTCTTCTTATTTTGTTGATGGTTATTGTGGTGGTGATTCCATACAATTTCGCTTGATTGTTTGTGGATATATGCATGGTAAACATTCTTGATTCATAGATCTTGAACAATATAATCCTATAAGTGAACATTCTCTTAGTAGGGTAGGAGCTAAGAAACGTGAACCTAAGAAAAAGATGATTGAAGAACAAACCTCGGATAAGGAGTATTTCACTCCCACCACTTATAACTCACCTACAAGTATCCGTATATCCGTTGCTACGAGAGCATTTGGGATTAAGCATTCTCCCATCCAAAATGTTCCGTCCTTTTATAGGTTAGAATTTGACAATCCTTTTAAGCATGTTGATACATTTTCAGAGATATGTTTTATTATCTTCTTAAATAATATCTCAAGTGACGCTCTCCGTTTGCGTCATTTTCTTTTCCCTTTGAAAGAAAAAGTAAAGGTTTGGCTAGATACGAAGACAAATATCACTAGTTGGGATCAAATGCAAGAGAAATTCTTGAAAACATTTTTCTCCATTGGTAAACTAACTACCTTGAGACATGCTATAACCAGTTTCTCCAAAAAAAAAAAAAAAGAAAACTACAGAGAACTGCATGAAAGTTGGGAAAGGTTTAATAGTTATTATGAAGTTGCCCTCCCCATGAGGTTCGTATGTGGCAACTCATCTAGAGTTTTTTATTTTGGCTTAGATAAGCACAATAGGTAGGTGGTTGATGCATCTTGCAGTTGTAGTTTCTTATATAAAACTTCTGAAGATGCTCGGGAATTGTTTGAACATTTGAGAGAAAATTCACACTTGCCTCCTACATCCTTACATTCTGATTTGCCTAGGCAATTAGGAAGTAAAGAGCGGGATTCATGAGATTTCACATTCAATTGACCATTCTAGTAAAGTAAATTCTTTAACTAAGAAATTTGATCGACTGTTGTACATGAATAAAGTGTCTAATGCCCCTTCCATGTAAGATGTGTGTTCGATTTGCGTTAGTCCCACGCATGCTTCTCTTGATTGTCTTTGTGTTGGTAAGTCCGACTCTGTTACCAAACAAGTAAATACTGCTCAAGGATTTCCTCCATCCAATAATCCTTATTCTAATACTTACAATCATGGTTAGAGAAATCATCATAATTTTTTTATAGAGGTCTCAAAATGTTGAGAATCCTTAAACCTAAGTAGACCTACCCTTCCTGGTTTCCAAAACCAGAGATATGCTCCTCCTATTTCTCATCAAGCTTCATTAGGGAGCTCTAATATTGACAAGGTAATTTATGCTCTTGGTACCTTGACTTCTGTTGTACAAAATGTTAATTCTAAGGTCCAAGAAATTGAGTCCAAAATGCATATTGCTCATTATCACTCATAATCTATAGCTAAATTAGAAACCCAACTTAGGCACCCAGCCATAGCTGTAAGTAAAAGAGAAGAAGGAAATCTTCCAAGTCATCCTATATAAAACCCTAGAGGCCAAAAAATTAAACAATTGAAAGTTGTAATGTTCTTAAGAGTGGTAAAGGAGTTAATAATAAAGTGGGTGATAATGAATATGATGAAGATGAGAGACTTATCGCCATTGAGAGTGACCTTAGGATTGAGAAAAAGAACAACCCATTCCCTTCCGCTTTTCTGTCTGACTCCACTATAACATATAAGCGAATGTTCCTTACTCTCAACGTTTGGATGCACCATTCCCTTATAAAAAGGGCAAACAAAGACATGACGTTTTAGAGACCTTTAAGCAAGTTAAGATCAATCTTTCCTTTTTGGAAGCAATTAGACAGATCCTAGCTATGCTAGGTTCTTTAAAGGCATGTGCACTTTTAAAAGGAAAGCTAAAGATAACAAGACTAAAAAGGTTCTTTGACACATCCGCAACCGCACAGATGTTGCAGTATAGATTAAAAGATCATCCTCAGGGATCAAAGTAATCTATCGAGTCCTTTCTATTAGAAAATGTAAGCAATTACTTAATCGAGGATTTTGATTTGATAACTTCTAATTAACTGATTCTAAATTCAATCAAGAAAAAACACCTAGGGATTTATTTAGTTAAGAAAAGTGTTGGATCAATACGATTAACATCTGTTTTTCTCTAATTGGATAATTTCGAGGAAATTGCAATCGATTTAGAATTTAGTCTATTCTTCCGAAATCAACCAAATTGCCTAAACGAAACAAAGTTGTTCTTTCAAACTAATTTGTCTTATTCTAAGTTCAATATTTTTGATCACTCTCTCATCCTTTCAACATGCAAATCTCTCTTTCGAGTCATCGCTGTATTAGGTCTTATCAAGCAGTCTAACAATCGAATTTCAACTTTTGGTTCTTTATTCAAGTGTCTCAAGGGTGCAAACAAATTTGGCCAAGTCCACTCACAGCATAATAATCACTTAATAAAATGAAATCAAACCAACATGGAAAGAAAGCACAATTCTATTGAATATAAAATGATCCAAGTACACTTCCATTAATAAATAAATCCCTAGACAACATAAACTACTCAGTCATGATTAAAAAGTAAACAACTAACCAAACAATTCAGCAAGATCTGATTCGAAAGGGCTTGGCAACGATAGTCTCCAACAAAGTCTTCAAACCACCAACAAAATTGAGTTCCTCACTCAAGATTCTCACTTGCACAAAAATAAAACTAAATTCCTAACTATAAAAGGTAAAATTTTGGAGAATAGAAATGACCATCTATGTGTGTTTTTTTTTTTTTTGGGGCTGTTGAGGAACGGGTTTTAAGTAAGAACTCGAGCATTCTGAGCCACACAGCTGAAGGGAGATGAAGAGGCCACAGTTATTAGCTTACCACGATCCGTGGCAGACACCACGGTTTAACCGTGGTCTTGGCTAGAACCAAATTCTCTGCGCTTCTCATGCTCCATGGGCATAGCATCTCAGGCGCATCTGTGGGGGTCAATATGCACTCAAATGAGGGTCAAACGTTGGATCAAAATGGTCTAAATTCCTGCAAATATCATCAAACAACCATAACTAAGTATAAATCAAGGATAGGAATATAAATGGCAACTTAAAGCACACATACTTAATGATATATACATGAAGCACTTATTAAAGTCCCCCATACTTAATTTATTTCTTATCCTCAAGCAATGCTAAGACCAAAAATTATTCTAAACCTCCTCAAGATAGACATTGGTAGCATCTCAGTGCCAAAATCGATCCAAAATAAGCCCAAAAAGGGTGTAAAAATCATTTGATAGATAGACTAGAGAATGAAATTTTCGAAAACCACTTGATATACGACAATGTCAAATTTGAATAAATTCCCCCAAATCATCAAATACAATCATTTAACATATGAAATAAATGGAGCTAGCAATGCCAGTAAGACCTCACTATAGTCATGTGGCGCTCAAAACGCATGTGTTTAAAACTATATGAAGGTTCCCTCAATTCTCATTCTATAGACTCAAATCTACCATAAGCTTGCCAAAACTCTCTTATTCGCCAGCACTGAAATGCGAACACACTAGACAATCATGAGGACTTTCATAAGGTTGTAACGGGCCATGCGTAAAGGTAAGCAGGGAATAAATATTTTGAAAATATAAAGCTACAAGCCATAGACTAAGAGCCAAACATTTTCAATGCATCATACAACATTCTCCCTATACCAATACCGTTTATCAACAAAATACATCCCCAATTGAAGAGATAAAGAGTTAAAAGTCATAAATATTTTTACAATCCCAACAAAGCTAACACTCTTCTTTTTTTATTCCCTCTTTTTCTTGTTTGTTTTCCCTCTTTTTATTCTTGGTTTCTTTCTTTTTCTAAAGAATTAGCCAAGGGAAATCCATACAAACTTTGAATTTTAACTCTTCTCTAAACTTTATACAACAAGGAAAAAGATTTCTTATAGCAAACAAGATCACACATCCCTTCATCAAAGAACCAAATCCCCTAGAAAGATCTCAATACACCATACTAGTTCCCAATTAAACTTGATGTAAAAGAATAAAATGCTCCTTTAGTCTTGGCTTAAGGGGTAGATAATCATTTTGTCATAAGCTAAGTAGGAGGTTCAAATCAATAAAAACGGATATAAGCTCAAAGGGGCTAGCAAGGGATATAATACGCAACAAAGGTGGCTTTTTGTTCGTTAGGTTTAACAAGTCAAAAAATGCTTCAATCATATTGCCTAAATTTACATTCAAAGCGTGATCTTGAATGAGAATCAAAGCTAGTTTTAGAGAAATGACGTCAAGGAAGAGTCTCACATAAAAGAAATATAAGAATCATCGGTCGATTTTTTTTCATTTCTTTCATTTTCAATTTTTTAATCTTCTTTTTTTTTGGTTTTTTTTTGTTTTTTTATGCATGCTCCTAATAAAAATGCAGAGCAAAATGCAAAAACTATAAAAAGAAACTATAAAAAAACCTAAAATGCAATATAGAATGAAAAGAAACCTAAATGTACTTCTAAAATACTTCTAACCAAATATGATTCCCGTAATAAAACTCCAAAAGCTATCACATATAATACGTACAATGAACAAGTACACCAAACCAAATTAGGCATCAGACGCCATCAAATACTAATTAACTCCCCCATGCTTGAACAACACATTATCCTCAATGCGTGTACATAGTAAAAAAAAAGGGATGGGGACTAGCAAAAGGAAATTAGAAAGAAGGCGGGGAAGGAGGACAGGGTGGTTGGCCATAAGAGATATGCCAATCCCACTAGGTCTCTAAACAAGCCCTATAATCCTGGGAGTTTTGAGTCTGCGTAGCAAGCATCCCACAGAGCTCATCGTGGCGCTCTTGGACAAAATCACGAAGAGCGGCATTCTCAGAAGCAACATAAGCTCAAAGGGAGACTTGTTCCTCCTAGATAGACCTAAGGGTGGCTTGGAGGTTGGCATAGCCAGTAGGGGGTGGTTGGGATGAAGAACTAGGTCCGGCTTGAATCGAATAAGAGGGTGGAGGGGGTGCAGGCTGAACAACCTCGGCATTGCCAGGTACCCAATAAAGGTGAGCCCAGTGAAGTATGGTAGTTCCATCAACATTGGGAAGTGGCAGAAGCCGATTCCCGGGGTATATCCAGCACAAACATCCAACCTCTACTTTCCAAAAGTTCATGATCTCAAAAATGGCTTTATCAAGCCGCTTGGAGCCAGAGACTCTATCATTAGGGTTGGGCTCAACACCCAAAAACCTAGCAATAGTTGTAACAATACCACCAACGACTATCCTACCATTAGTGTTAACAGCAACACTATACATCGCCTGGCCAAAAATGACCTAGGGTCAAGCTAAACACTATCGAGCATACAAGATAAGAAATACAGCTCAAATATTCACAGGACGTTTAGGCTAACATCCCGAGGAAAGAAACAGCTAGGATAGGTTGAGCTACCTAAATGCAAGGGTTCCTAATATGTGTACACTTGGATGAACTAGTACTGTACCTAACACTTGCCTGAAAGCTTGCCTCAAAATGCATGTGGGTTGAATTCGCGAAGGACTTGATGGTTTGGTAAGTCCATACTAGGTGAAAAATCGAATATACTGTTGAAGGTACCTAAGTTCAACTCATATAATTGTTCTTGCAAATAAAATAAAATGTACCGCGCTTGACATTGAGGCCCTCTAGCAGCCTCAACATGAAGTGTACTCAGGAACTCTAAGGTAAGCTCTTGATATGCATGCTCCTTTATTTCTACGAAATGTCCTATACGACCCTCGTGCAAACAACCACCGAAAATCATTTAGCATTCCTGTTCGCGCCAAAAATGAGTTATTTTTAGGGCACTTTTACACCTGTTTTATGCTCATTTTAATCATATTTTTAAGGTTTTTATTTGATTTTATTTTATTTTACAAGTTTCGAATAATTTCAGAAACATGGCCAAAAATGCGAGGAAAATAGTGAAAAATGTTGGAAATTGAAGAATCGGCCCAAAATTGCCATGAACCGGTCCAAATTACAGTGAACCAGCCCAAAAAGAATTGAACCGGTTCAGAAG
>NCQV01004122.1:0-10937 GCA_002740545.1 Lophocereus schottii | reverse complement strand
CAAGACCCCTGAGACACATGAACGTATCCAATCGAACTTGACTGAAGAAATATGAAAGTGACAAATGGTGAGACAAAGACAATAGAGGTAATTGTTGCATATTTTGTGTTAAACTTTTCTATTGTCATTTTGCTTTCTAAGTCGAGTGTTCGTGTAGTAAATTTTTTCAACTTTTGTATTTTATTTCTTTCCAAGCCAATCTTTCATATTGTTTTATTTTTGAATCAAACCTTCATATTTTGTTTGTTTTTAATTGAGTTAAACTCTCTTATTGTATATTTATTGAATTATTGTATCAAAAAAATAGTGATTACATGTTCTTACAAAAAAATACTTATTCAGTTTTTTAGGACACAATTTTTAAAAAATAAAAAATGCAAGTCATAAACTTAAGAACAAGTCAAAATAAAATGAATAGAAGTAGTTGAAAATGTTGAGCTATTTGGTGATCCATGTTCGAGTGTTATCAAGAGTGAAGATTAGGGAAATGAGTTCCAAAAGTTAGAACTTTAGATGATGCCGAGTAATGGGCCTGCCTTAACTTCAAAAATTGGAACTTACATTACAGATGCTCTTATAGTCTTGATCCATAAGTTAGAACTAGATCAATATCTTCGAATGAGCATAGTTAAATCCAACAAATAAAGGAAATCTACACACATCTACGTTGATTGATCTCGACCATCCAAGAGGAAGACATTGATCCATACTCACTTAATATATGAGAGATTAACTCTGATACCAATTATTCATCCCAAGCAGGCTAAGTCATCCTAGAGGAAGGAATATGGTGACAAAAAACTACCATAAATAAATATTTAAGTACTAAACATGTTAAGATGTAGTAAATTTAAAGACACTAGACTAGCAGATCAAGGAGACTTACGAAAATGTGTAAAGAATATAATATAAAGAACATGATATTTTTCAACAAGGTTTACCCCAATAACTGGGCTACATCCCTGCCTAAGGAATGAGTTAATTTGAACAAGGATTGCCACATTATATCGAAAAATGTTTGATACGGCAATCTGAGCAATTCTCCTAGGAACCGTGTAGAGGAGTTGGTGCAATAGAAGAGGTAGAAACTAACTCGAGGAACCTTAATCTATCTTTAAGAAAGTGAGAAGGTGAAAAAGTAACCCAAGTAGAATGATTATCTAGCAAAAACCTTTAACACTGGAAAAACATATGGTTCTGCCCCCTATCAAACACGATAATGTGCAAAATGTGGCAAAAATACCAAGCAACAACCAATTATAGGATAGGAACAAATCGGTCTATTGGCATATAGAAATAGGTCATATTGTTGCCAATTTTTCAAAGAAACCTCTACAATTGGTTAAAAGAAGAATTTGTATTATTGAAGATAGTAAAGCTCCAATGATCGAAATTGATAGTCGAATAGAGGACGCATGTGCGAAAAGCAAGAAGCAAGCTACGCTATGTGGAACTACTATTATTAGCGTATCCACTTATTAAATAACGCCTCCGCATCATTATTCTAAAGAGTTACTTTTCTTTCATTTTATTTACGACTATAATAGGCTAGGAGTTGGTATTGATGTCTTTGCAATAACATTTAAGCCTTTCCCAAATGAGTAACAATAGTGTATGACATAGAATATATGAGGATTTGATTTCATCACAACAAAAGGGAAAAAAAAGAGAATAAGACTTCGAAAGTAACTTCCCTAGCATGTTGACTTTGATGCAGTTGATCTGAATACTAATACCAGGTTAAGAATGACTAGATGTGCTAGCTATACGGACATGCATAATGATAACTACTACAAGGAAGCCTATCATATAATAAATGAAATGTGGCGCTATTAGCCTTTCAGATTATGAAGTAACGAAGTGTAAAACAACAATTTAGGGTAAATGTATATTTGTTTCAAAAGAAACGTGAGTGAGTGGGAGAGAAGTGCAGACTTACGCTCGGTTGATGGCACAACTGATGCGTCTCTTCCTCTATGACCTAGACAAAGGTCAAACCCCATTGTTTTCTGAGGAAGGCTCCTCCGATGGTCAAGTCAGTTTGAAGAAAACACGTAAGGAAAAAAGGAGAGAGAAATAAGAGATAATTCACTATTTGAGGGTATGTGAGGTTAATATGTCTAATCATAAATAGTGAAAAAAAGCCCCCCCCCCCAAATGGTGTTAGTTAGGGTATTGATAGCCTTAGGGCCAAGACCTAAGGGTAGAATGATCATTACTCAATATGAGGATGAAATGACCATCATGCCCCGCTTCATTTTTCAATTTTTCCCTTCACGTTAACCTCACCTGCACTGACTTGGTCTTCGCCACGTGGTCCTAAATTTCCTAATCATTTAGCCCGTCACCTCTTATCAGAGTGCCTTTCAAGGCGTTCGGGTGAGATGTGCATTTTTGGGATCCATCCTTTCATAGGGTTATAAGTAAGGTTGTTCTTTCTCAAACTGTGTTGTATTTGCATGTTTTAAATATCAAAGCACAGCTTTCTCTTTCTAGGGAGTGAACAGGATGTTACATTTATCTTGTAATGGTTTGACTTTAGGAGGCTTCACAGAGAGCCCCTAGCCCCTCCAACTAGAATCTTCCACCATGTTGGCCATCATTGTACCCTCACTTTTCGAATATTAGAGTAAAATGTCATGCTTATGATGTTGTAGTACTTGAGATCATTCAATTCATCTTTTATACTTTTAATTTTGTAAGAGGCACTTGGCTTTAGAATCATTTCACTTTTGGTAGCTAAAGATCTAATAGATGCCTTAGAAGAGTTTCATTGGGAAAGCTTTCAACAATTGCTCCCTCACAAGGGGTGCAACTTGGAGGAATGAAGTAATGCTTCCATTTGGAAGGTCATTGAGCCATTTTTCTAATGTTGGCTTCAACATGGCAGGAAAGTAATGACAGCAAGTAGCATCATTAACATTGTAGATGTACATTTGTGCCTTATAGACACTCAAATGATGGACCGAATCAACAGTTACATCAAAGGAGTTGATGGTTGGCATCTTCATTTTGTTGGTGCATGGCACCTCCATAATCCCTCTACTAAAAGGGGTCAAAAAGGATGGTAGGGAACCTCTTTCTAATGAACTCCTAATCGTTAGCATGGGTGGTTGAGGATGACCTACCATCATTAATGAGATAGAGTCATGGTGCTTTGATGATGTAATAACTAAGAATTTTGATTTGGGCTAACTATTTCGATTAGAGCTTTTACTTACTATATCTTTTTATATACTAATTATATTGGACTAATCCAGGTTGTTACTTTAGTTTACTAAGTTATGTGAACTAGTTTCAATAATTTCTCAATTTATTGCGTGCTTCTGTGGAATTAGTGAGGTTGAATTGGGCTAATGGTCTCAGTATTAGCTGGACTTAGTGTAGTTCAGTTAACCCCATTTTACGGTCTAGTAGTAAAAGGAAAAAAACAAAAGGGGGAATAGAATCAGCCCATTTTCATGTGAAAAGCAAGAAGAAGGAAGAAGGGGCTTCTTCGACTGGCAATTCTCCTTCATTTTCCACAGCAGAGAGAGAGAGAGAGAGAGAGAGAGAGAGAGAGCACCAGGGGCAGAGGCAGAGGGTAGCATGGCTGAGCGATGGCTGCCCCCATGTTGTAACATCACTTGGTCTCTATCGCCAGTGGGAAACGGCGTAGCGTTCCAAAACCCTAAGCACCGCCACCAGCACCACCATTAGCCATTTGGGTTGAAGGCAAGCGAGCAGTGGAAGGCCTGCAAGACACCAACAATACAAATAGATGGCATAGGGCCAATACAACAGCGAGAGGAGGAGGGGGAGTTTGAACCTATCCAAAATTACATAATCCAACGCTTAATGGGGTCCTAATTACTTCGATTTATTATAAAGTTCTATGTGGTGTATGATTGTGATTCAATTGTGGTAATGAAATTTGAATGAGCTGAGAGTTATGGGTAGGATGTGAATTGCTTGAGTTTAATTGAAATTATTTGAGGTTGAAACTATGTTGATTTTGAGGATTTTTGTGGGCGGCACTGTGAGAAGGGATGTGTGTGGTATGTCAATGCTGTTGTGAATGGCGAGGCAGTGTTTGGGTATCTTATTTGTGTTATGTTTCATTCCATTAAATGTCAATTTATGCTATGGCACTAATGTTATTTATTATTGAGTCTTGTTTTGTGTGTCATTTGCTAGCTACTATATCAAAACCTCCTTACTGGTCTTACTTCAGTTTAGCTAAGTGTTATGCATTAATCAAATAGTAATGTGAACTAGATTGGTCTACATGTCATTCACAATAAACAACCCATGTGGATCCTATGTTTGTGTGGAAGTTAAGAGGGAAATGGGAGCCCGCTGAACGGTTCAGTTATTCAGTTTGGCAGTGGAATGGATTGCTAAATTGAACTGCCTCCCGACCCCAACCTGCTTAGCTCTAGCTAGACCTTCTAGCCCTACTTTTTCATAGCTTAATGTTTTAGTCCATTTTCGCATCTTGAATTGAGAGTGATGAATAGGTACCCTGCATAGTTTAGCTGAATGATACAGCTGGACGAACCATTGACCAAAAGATTGAAATAATAAGCCAAGAATCAACTAAGTGTCGTATCATGGTTGTGAGCTTGTCTTTAAATATTTCCCCTTGTATGAATTCGAAATGATTTTGGAAACTCAAGCATGTAACTGATTGCAGAACTCAACCACTAAAGTTCTTTAAATAAGGCCACTTTTGATTATGTAGCAAGCTGGTAGCTTCCAACATGAATCTTAGTAATTCTTTTATGTGAAACTAAATGCTTACTAGGTTATTAATTTGTTCACAAGCGTGTTTAGCCAAAATGAGTAATTATATGCATTTTACAAGTCGACTTGATGTCATTAAGACATTTTACCCTTCTTGAGAATGGAAATGTCCTTGTTGTGATTCAATCGGAAATGTGATACAAAATATATTTAAAGTGAGATGCATTTGAAATGTTTTGAGCTAAGAGGATAGCGCTAGTGAGCTCCTAAGGAGCAGACCTTGTATGCTTATTATGTGATATTAAATATTGATTCATTTTTGAATGCTACTTAAAAAAATTGTATGCAACTATCTTATTTTTCTTGGGATTAAGAATTACTCACTGAGTATGTGGTAGCTCGTCCCTCCTTCTTTCCCTTTTTCCCCAAGTTCTTGAAAAGACAAGCAGAAGTCAGGTCATGTAAGCCGACTTGGAATCTCCCGTTGCTTTGGAAAAAGGAATTATATGTATATATACGTAGATTCATGAATTCAATAATGTAATATGATATATTCGTAGATTCTTGAGCATATATATAAGTTAAATACCTTGGTTCATGTTTTGCATATTGTATAGCAATTGTTCTGAATGGTTGTGTGGGCTAACCATCTGGATATTTAGTCGTTCGGTTTAGTTAAAGTTGAATTTCATTATAGGGACATAACCCCCAGTGCTTCATACGTGTAATTGATTGAGCTGTATCTTTTATTTTCTTTCTTTTATTGAGCTTTATACTTGGCGTACTCCGGGCATGTGGCCCGTTGAGTTGTGGTCTCTAGCGTGCAGCCATCGAGCTTATTTGGATACGTCTTATATGTTTTTATAATTGCAGGGACCTAATGTAAGGCTTTAAGTCTAGGTTATAGTTAGTGTTTGGGCAAAACTTTGTCTGTTACGCTCCAAAAATTTTAGAATTCAATACCATCCCTAACCCTATAGGTTAGGGATGTTAAAGATGGTATCAGAGCAAGGTACTTCTTAAGTGAAAGTGTGGTATATGATGTGCCTTTTGGATGTTAATGTGTTTATGATATGTTAGCTGATATGATTGAATGATTGATCGAAAAAGGCAGTTGTGTGCTAGAATATGAGCTAAATTACTCATGCTCTCCTAAGCAAGCTAAGTGGTCGTTCTATTGGTAACTATTTTTAGTATGCAATTTGAATAGCATACTTAAGGATATGGTTGGTTTTCAACTCACAATGGTGGAAATGGTTAACCCCATGCCTATGGTTTGCCATTTTGAGTGATTTCCTCCTTGGCCGTATAATAGAGTGAGCAGACGTACTCAAATGTTGGTAAAAAAGAGGCTCCGAATATTAAGCTATTCTCCATTTTTGAAATGTCAAAGTATTTTTACAATTAACATGTTTGGTTTTGCTCTCATGTTTGAAGACATGCATACGTTTCATGATATTTGAAGATTTGTATTTATTCCATGATGATGCATAGGTTTAAATTTACGAGCATATGTTCCCATGTGTAGTCAAATCTTATTTTCGTATGTAAGCATGCTGATATATATATATATATATATATATATACATACACACACACACACATACACCTATACATATATGTGTGTGTGTGTGTGTGTGTGTGTGTGTCCATGCACGCTTATATATCATTAGATTGCTATTGATGAACCAGTAGAAAAAGGATTAGAGTTTATTTCTTATGTTCTGAAAACTTCACTAAATGGTACCTTCCTTCTGTAAATTCTGAATCGTTTAAGGACTTGAATGAGATTTTTACATGTACCCATGCACATTTAAGTGTTAGTAATGGGGTTCTGCTAACCCTTACATCCCTTACATAAGTGTTGCCCCTGTCGTTCTATACTATTGTCATCGTTGTTTATATATTGTTATCGTTGTGTTCTTTACATGGTCAGTGTTGTCTACATGATGTATTCCATGTTTTTTTATCATGTAATTGCTATTAATACCGAATTGACTATGTGTCATGCCTTTATGGGATGAGATGTTATTCTCATGGTGGGGACTAGCAACATTTTGGCTAGATTAAACCCCAGTATACCGAGAAAGGAAAAGAAAGGGAGACCGTGATAG
This sequence comes from Lophocereus schottii, assembly GCA_002740545.1. Taxonomy (NCBI): domain Eukaryota; kingdom Viridiplantae; phylum Streptophyta; class Magnoliopsida; order Caryophyllales; family Cactaceae; genus Lophocereus; species Lophocereus schottii. The sequence goes on along the minus strand of NCQV01004122.1, from coordinate 4,098 downwards.
ATTTTGGAATTGTAACACCATGTATGTCACCTATTAGGGTGAATGGTCTACATATTACCAATGTTTTCCTAACCATTAATGCAAGATTCGATGGCCATAACTTTCTAGCTGATTGAACCCTCCTTCCATAATGCGAGTCTTTAAGATTTTTACAGTCATATAGCAAACTCATGGGTTTTCTAGACCACCGAGGCATCCTCACTGAGCCACTAACATTGTTGCCCTTAGCTTAAAGTAATTATCTTCTTATTGGAGACCTACCTTTGCAATGAGTCAAGCGTCGACATAACGTTCAGTCAACCTTAACTTGGTGTCCTTTGCTAATGACCAAAGTCCACCCTTTGGTTCTGCAACTGTTTTGCATAGTGAATAAACTACAAACTAACCCATGAGCATCTAGGGTCGTAATTTGCGGCCAAATTTTAATCCTTGTAGAAAAATTGTAAGGTTTACCTTTTGATCATAGGTTATCCTCTAGGGCTTGTATTCGCGTATAGGTGTCTGATTAGTTTCTCATGTATAATGTCGTGATGTTATGTGCTCTAAAATGTTAATATAGCATGGAGTGCAGTGCAAGGAACATGAAAACTTATGTCTACTTAGAGTTGCCATTAAGGGCTCATTAATATGTTCATTGATGAATTGCAAAGTGAATGCGATTTATTATTTCTTAGTTTGGATTATAGGTGTCTCCACAAATTAGTTAACTCATATGAAACTTTGTGGTCATGCCTTGTTGGCCATTATGCATATTATCAATGTTGGTTTTATAATAGTTAGGCCATTTTGCATGGACATTCCGATTATGGTCTTTGGTCCCTGTGTTATCACACTACCATTCCTCGATCTTAAGAATTGCATTTTCACATCTATGTGCTTGTTTATGAGCCTTACAAAAGATATAATAATGTGTTAGGTGTATTCATGGTCATATCAGAGTCTATGATGGCAATTGAGTTATGGGATATGATTATCGATGTAATTGATAGAAGTAGAGGGTGTGATGTGGCTTAGTTGTATTGGGGTGTATACTTTTGACATTCTAATATGATTGGAAAGGACTTAGAGTCATGTCGATGTGCATGTGAATTACTTCTATGCTTCATGAGATGGAGATGATCGGTGCCATGTGGAAATTATGGGGCAAAGCTCCCCATTAGCTAAGCCATTGTGGTTACTTTGACTTCTTGTTGCCTTCTGGCTACACACTTTGGACTGAGATCTTCTACTTAGTTTGTTGCAGTTATGACATAAGACATTAGCAAAGGGGTTACTAGAGTAACTATTCAAACCTTGCGTAAAGAAAGAAGAGCAGGAGTCACTCTAAGTAGACGTTGTCTCCTAGATTACTTCTTTGCTTCTTAATTGATAGCTCCATGAATGGCCCAATCATTTGCTTATTATATATGCATAATATTGATTACTGTTGATTATTCTTAATTTTGAGAGTGTTGAATGTTGTCCTATGCGATGGGATATCGTTACATCGTTGTGTGTCCTTTAAGTAGTGTATTGTTGGCATGATACTCTATGGTGTTAGGTGATGCCTTTGCTATTCTACTATGATTTGGAACTCCTGGCTGATAGACTTGATTCTGAAATGATTCCATTTCCTCATGTTTTAGTATAAAGCTAACTTAGTTGACTACACTTGATATGACCTCGCCTTGTTCTGTGCAAGCTACCCTAAGTGAAAAGCTCTAAAATATTAGGTTGCATTGATGACTAATATAGAGTATCAGTTGCTATGCTGGCATTGCTTATATCAGATTAAAAGTTTGCATTTGCTTTAAAATAAGTTTGATTTGGAAATCCATATCAACTCGTTTGCCCTTCTTCTATGCAATTTACACTCAACGCTTCAATAGAGTAAGTAGACACTTGAGGAGAATTGGCGAGGAAGTGACTAGATACCATAAAAATTTCTTGTTTTTTTGATTTGGAAGTTATATTTAATTATAAAGTAGCATTCTGGACTCTATTATTGAGTTTGTATGTTTTGTGCCATGTGTATGCAAATCTTGTACAATATCGTAGCATACGCTCTTGAATCTCAGGGATAAAATTCTTTTAAAGGAGAAGAGTGTAATAGTCGAGAATTTTAATTCGATTTAACTGTTTAGATCAAAGCTTTTACTGACCATGTCTTTTTATATATTAATTACATTAGACTAATCGTGCTTGTTAATTTGGTGTACTAAGTTATGTGAATTAGTTTTGATAATTCAGCGATTTATTGCGTGCTTCCGTGGAATTTGCGGGGCTGGATTGGGCTAGACTTAGTGTAATTTAGCCAACCCCGTTTTACAGTCAGTAGCAAAGAAAAAAACAAAAAAAGAGGGTTGAATCAACTAGCACTCCTACCCACTGCGAAGAGAGAGAGGGGGCAGCGAGGAAGAGGTAGGCGGCGATGTGGCTGGGCGATCGTTGCCCCACATTGCAACGCCACTAGGTCTCTAGTGCTAGGAGGAGACAGGCTAGGGTTCCGAAACCCTAAGCACTGCGACCAGTGCCACCATTGGTGGTCTGGCTTGAAGGCAAGGAGAGTAGAGGAGGGCCTGCAAGAACAGCAGCAAGGTAAGCGGATGGTAGAGGGCTGATACAACACTGAGACAAAGACGGGCAGAACGAACCTTGCCAAAATCACACGACCCCACCCTTAATTGGGACGTAATTGCTTGGATTTAAGGTGAGTGGCTCTTAATTTCTTAGATTACTAATTATTTGTAGAGTTTTCCATGGTTTGCAAATGTGATTCAATTGTGGTAATGAAATTTAAATGAGTTGAGAGTTATGGGCAAAATGTGGATTAAGTTTAATTAAAACCATTTGACATTGAAACTGTGTTGATTTCGAGGATTTTTGTGGATGGTTTTCTGAGGAGGGATATGTATATGATATGTCAATGTTGTTGTGAATGGCGAGGCAATGTTTGGGTATCTAATTTAAGTTATATTTCATGTTATTGAATGTCAATTTATTCTGTGGCACTTATGTTATTTATTATTAAGTCATGTTATGTGTGCCAATTACTGGCCACTGTATCAAAATCTCCTTGCTAGTCTTGTGTCAATTTACCTAAGTGTTGTACACTAATCAGGTAGTGGCGTTAATTGAATTGGTCCATGGTTCACTTATGAGATACAATCCATGTGGGCTCTGTGTTTCCCTGGAAGCTAAGAGGGAAATGAGAGCCTGCTGAATGGTTCAGTTATTCAGTTCAGCAGTGGAATAGGTTCCTGAATTGAATCGTGGCCTGGCCTCAAGTTGCTTAGCTCTAGCTAGATCTTCTAGCCCTATTTTGTCATGGCTTAAGGTTTTAGTTCATTGTCGCATCTTGAATCAACAATGATGAATCGGTTCCCTGCATAGTTTAGCTGAATCATACAGCTGGATGAACCATCAACCAAAAAGTTAGAACAATAACCTTAGAATCAAATAAGTATTGTATACTGGTTATAAGCTTGTCTTAAAATATCTCGCATTGTATGAATTAAAAATGAGTTTGGCAAACCTGAACTATGAGACTGATTGCGAAACGCAACCGCGAAAATTCTTTTAAGTAAGACTACTTCTATGTATGCAGCAAGCTGGTGGCTTCCAAAGTAAATCTTAGTAATTCTTTTATATGAAAGTGGATGTTACTTGGCTATTAATTTGTTCACAAGTTTGTTTTTGGCAAAATAAGTAATTATTTGCATCTTAGAAGTGGACTTGATGTCAGTAATGGATACGTCATTATTGTGATTTAATGGGAAATTTGATGCAAAACATATTTAAAGTGAGATGCATCTGAAATGTTTTGGGCTAAGTGTAAGGGCTACGCTTTCATTCTATTGCTGACTAACTACTTCAGTTGCTAAATTTACCAGTTGCATTTGAGTTATCGTTCGGCAAAAATATTAAATCGACTATGTGAGTTTTAACGGATAATTTCATTAAAAAGAACGATTATTTGATTAATGTTATTATCAACGTTACTTATTTATAAAATTATTGAAGCAACATTAAACCGAGTTTATAAAATCGTTTTTTGTTTTACTAGGTTGAATCCCAAAGTTTAAACTGAAATGTTGATTGTGGGTCGTTTCGATTCGC
>NCQV01004108.1:845-15448 GCA_002740545.1 Lophocereus schottii | reverse complement strand
ACTCAACGATACACCTTGCACTTGGGGTTCATAAATATTAAAACTCTGTTTTTCTCGCAACACTTTTCACTTTCCTAAATAGATCTATGGGCTGGTATTTCTCTAAATTTACATCCGTTATCGTAAGCACTATATCCTTATGGTAAACCAACTAATGTTTAGTTCCCTTTTCAAAGAAAATCATAATCATCCCTTAAGAATATTGAAACCCTAAAAACGAACAGAATTTTGGCACAAAAAAACAAAATTAAAACCCTAAAAATTTGATACTTCAAATGCCAAATTTTTCCTTGATAAATTTTCAAAGGTTGTACATCTTAACAATTTCTTACCTATTTAAACACTAATTATCAGGTTTAACCCTTCAGACATTTCCTCATATATAAAAACTGTATTATATAGCTTTTGGTGATTTGTGAGGCCGGTTGATAATTCTTGAAATCGTTTCTAGTAAGTAAGTAACTGTCCGTAACTCGAAGAGGGGCTGAGGCGTTACAGATGGTATCAGAGCCGACCCACGATCGTAAGCTGCACCAGTGGATAGGAGAGTCCTGTGCAGTCACCTAACGGAGCAAGGATACCGGACAAGAGGACTTGTAAGTCGGTTAGTTGGTGGGGTACAACGAGGATGTTTGTGTGCTTTAAGTGAAGGTGATTTTAACATCTCGAGTATGGCTTAAAAAGATTTGAAGTTTCTCAGGTAACGTGTGAGCGAAGACCAAACACCCCAAAAAGGCTTGTGGTGATTTATGGGGCCAGTCAATGATCCTTGAAGTCATTCTTCGTAACTGCTCGTGACTTGGGAGGGGACAGGGCGTTACAAGTCCCTTCAGACTTTTCATCTTATATAACAAATGTATTATATAGCTTTCTAATTGAATAGAGTGTTGCCACAACCAACCCAAAAAAAAAAAAAAAAAAAACTGAAAACCTAAAATTTTCATACTTCAAATGTGAAATTTTCCTACTTCAAATGTGAAATTTTCCCCATAAATTTTGAAAGGCTATACATGTTAACAATTTCTTACCTGGTTAGGTCCTATTCAGCAAGATAGCGGATACATGTTCTAATTTAGATGTTAGCGGATAATTTTAACCATTAGATTAATTAACTAACATGAATTGGCAAAAAAGGATATAGATAATTCTAAATATAAGATTTTCAGAGGGTATTTTTTGGCCCAAAAAATAGAGAAATGTTGCTTTTGAATGCCAAAAGCTAATATTATTAACTTTTAAAAAAGTTACTTAAAACAAATGCTACTTGAAGTGCTAGTCCAGATTCTAAGTTACCGAACACTAAAAATTGACTGATTAGTGTATAAACTTGATCAAAAGCTAAACAATACTCAAAACGTTGTTGCTAAACATGGTCTTAAACTCTAATTGTTAGAGTTAAGCACAATTTCCCCAAATCACTTCTAACCCTACAAATTTTTTAACCCATAGTCTACTTTACCAAATTATCAAACTTTAAATTTCAATAAACACCATTTCGCCCATAACAGAGCTAAACACAAACGAGAAGATCAAATTTCGAGGAGAATGACAAAGAAGAAAATTTACGAACCCACTCCAAATGAAACAACCATATATGATAACAGAGAGATAGAATGAATGAAACAATGCATCATCATTACTTAATGATGTTAACTGTACTCCAAAAGGCAGCAATTCCAACTCTTTTATAAACAAAGGTGATGATCAAATGTTTGGGTTGAACAATGTTCACAGAGAAGGGGGGTGGAGGGAGATGCAAGTGGGAGAAAGGGTGAAACATTACAAAGGGGTTTAATGTTAAATTCACTAGGGCGGAAACAATAAGGTCATTTAGTAATTTCACGATTCAAATGGCTCCTCAGCTCGAACAAGTATTGTTTAATTATTTCAATAAAATATAAGACATTTAGAAATCCATTCTAAAAGTAAGAGACCCTGAAAATAATTGTTCCAAAATAGGGCACCCTTCTGGCTTCTGCAATTTCATGCCTTAAAAGTAGACCTGTCAGTTCAGGTGAGGGATAGGAGAGTACGGGTCGAGTGTAGACCTATCAGTTCAGTCGAGGGAGAGAGAATACAGTTCGAATGTATTCGGGTTTGGGTAAAATAAAGATCGGGCGTAGTTTGAGTTCGGGTAAAATATGAGCTGACGTATTTCAATTTTACGGACTTTAGGTTGACTCAAAAGGTTTAGAGCACCCTTTTTTTGACTTATTCCTCTTTCGTTAAAATTAAAAATGTAACATATTTATTACTTGAAAATGTTTGCATTTGATGAAAAAGCATCATAATTGTAATTTCTTAAAAGAAGATTAAAAGTATTCAAACGTTCCATTGACATATGAATGTCATGCACAAATGGGCAAATAGTTGTGTCCACCTTGGATTTGGTCGTGTCATTTATAGGTTTGCCCATCTAAAGCACGTAAACGGGTCAGAGTTGTTCGGCCCCCTAATAACAACAACACTACCACCTCTCAGTGTGGGTCCCTGCTCTCGCGGGGTTTCGGAAGATCCGGATATAGGTAACATTACCTCTACCGACATCCCTACCCGTAGAAAGGTTGATTCTAAAAGACCCATAAAGTAAAATTTTGTGAAAATATCTTGTAGAAGAAGGATTTTGTGAAAACATTTTATGGAAAGAAACTAAGAATAAGCAGCAGAAAATGAAATATTAAGTACTAATAAATCAGGTAGTAGTAACTATGTAAACATAAGTAGTAGGGGAAGGTACCATACCTCGATAAATAAGGGTATGCAAACAATGTTTCTTCCCAGATGTCTGTAGTACCTATATACAAAAATGACATACGACCTATGAACTCACAACCAAATCTACTCTACTGCAACCGAAAGACAACTGCGAGGCTAACTCTCTGAGATTTAAGATCCTAATCCTAACCTGCCATAATCTCCTATCTCGAGCCAAGTCTTCTGCCAACCCTACAACTTTTAGGTCCTCTCTAATCACCACGTCCAAACTCTTCTTTGGTCGTCCTCTCTCTCTTTTATCTTCGGGGATGTTAATCCTCTCACAACTCCTCACTGGAGCGTCCGCACTCCTTCTTTTCAGATGGCCAAACCATCTGAGCCTTGTTTCTCTCATCTTACCTTCGATGGGAGCCACTTTAACTAAGTCTCTAATTACTCCATTACTAATTCTATCCACTCTTGTATAACCACACATCCATCTAATCATTCTCATCTTTACTACCATCAAACTTTAAACTTGTGTCTTTTTTATAGGCCAGCACCCCGGTCCATACAACACAGCAGGTCTAACTATCATACAATAAACTTTGCCTTTTAATTCTACAGGTATCATCTTATCACACAGCACACCTGAAACATACTTTCATTTTTGCCAACCCACTTTTATACGCTGGTTAATATCTTTGTCAGTATCTCCTTTCGGCCCCCGAATAACTTACTTAATAATTCAATAGTTTCGCATGTAATAACTTAACATAATCAGCTATATTTTATTATGGATTGATCCCAATACCAATAGAGGTAGTCCCATTGTCCAACACCAGCATCATAGCTTAACTTGAGACAAATTAGAATGCAAACTAAATGAAGAATATTGGAGAAGCACAAGATATTACAATTATCACAGCAATATCAAAATTTTAGATTATTACTACAGAATAACATTATTCAAAATATGATGAGACATATTCTTTTTACCAAAAATACAATATGGTACGACGTGCACATTTTTAATATTTGTCTCACTTTAAATTAATTTTATTAATGCTAAATAGTTATTTGACACTATTTCATGCCCATTTTTTTTTAAATTGTTCCATTTACAAGTTGCATATGATGGTATTTTATGGGAATGAAGTTAGGAAAGAAAGAACACTATTGTTTAATTCGCGAAGAATGCGATAATTGTATAATGTTTCTGTAAATGATTCAATATAATAATAACTATTATAGTTAAGACGGATAAATTAAATAAAAAATCAAACAATAAGAATATAATATTCAAGTCAACTGTAGGAGTTCAGGTTCGAATAGAGTTTGACCCGTTAATTTACAAGTTTTTCAAATTCTAGTCAAAAAAATCATGTTTAAAATTCAAAATTTTCAAGCAAAATTAGATCAAACTTTTAAGTTAGCTCAAACGGCCACAAAAATTCTTGCAATTGTTTGCTTGAGGAGGAAAGGGAAATCGCTTAAGAAATTCAGAAAAGGCGGGGAAGACTAACGGTCAGCGGTGACATAAAACCCTAATTTATCACCAAATAAACCCCTCTTGCTGCGTCGTCGTCGTCGTCTTCTTCTTCTTCGTGCTACAGATTCATTCAGGTGAAATTCCTGCTTTATTACTCTCTTCCATTCTTCTTCCCTCCTTCATCCGCCCCTCCCTGTCTCTCTCTCTCTTCCTCTTCGCCTCTCGGCCTGGAGGTCCTGCAATCTTTTATGCTTATCGATTGTGGCCCCCTACCCCTGATGGCGAACTTTCGCCTCAAAATGCCCGTTTCTTTTCTGCAAAGAAGTTGCTTACAAACAAAAGCGTCAGCTTTAGTCAAACAATCCTCCAAACCTGCAAAAATATCAAAAATACCGTCTAAAACGAAGGAAGCAGGTGGAAAATTACTACCAGAGGGAAAAAAGGCGGATTCTGTGATATCCTATTTGAAAAGCCAACAATTTTCTGATGCCCACATTGATAAACTTATAGAAAGGTGTCCTAGAATCCTCAATGCTAGAGTTGCTTCTAATCTTGAGCCCAAGTTGAGATTTCTGAGTGAAAATGGATTTACGGGTACTTTGCTGCCTGAAATTATCATTTCAAATCCTATCATTTTGCGTAGAAGTTTGAATGCCCACTTGATTCCATCACTTGAATTGCTGAAAACCCAGCTTGGAAAGGGCAATGAGTTGGCTTTGTGTACGGTTATTAGGCGGGCATCTTGGATTTTGACATTGGATCTTGATAAAGTTTTGCGGCCTAATATCATGTGTTTGGAGAAAGAAGGAATGCCAATGAGTGCTATTTTAAAGTTGTTTACTTCACAGCCTAGGTGCTTCCTTGGTAACATTGACCGAATGCTGTATGGGGTGCAAACTGTTAAAAAGTTTGGGATTAAGCCTTATGAACCTATGTTTGTATATGCTCTTCGAGTAGTTTTATCGATGGCTGAGTCAAATTTGAAGAAAAAATTAGAAGTTTTCAAGAGCTTGGGCTGGTCTGATGCTGATATAAAGTCCAGCGTTGTGAGTCAGCCCCTTTGTTTAACTTGCTCAAAGGAGAAACTCACGAGAAATGTGGAGTTTCTTGTTAAAACCATGAAAGTCGAACCAGAGACCATTATTGCTAATCCCAAGTTGGTGATGTATTCATTGAAGAAGAGGATTGTTCCTAGGTATAAGGTGTTGAAATTATTACAAGAGAAGAAGCTAGTGCAAAAGAGGATGATAAACTCGATAATGAATATTCCTGAGAGGGATTTTGCTACAAAATATGTGTTGAGGTATATGGACTCCGTTCCTCAACTGTGGGATGTCTACAATGGTGATTCAAAGTTAGATGCTGTTGCTATACAAAAATAAGGTAAGTTCATTTTTCCCAAATTAATGAGCATTTGCTTTCTTATGAGTCGGTCAATTTTTTTATTGCATGACTGCTTTGTAGTGGTGCTATCTTTATTCTCAGCCACAAACTTGAATTTGAGGATATAGTTCAAGGAAATGTTATACTTTACAATAGAATGTAATCATCAGAACTTTATTTGACACGCTAGACTTAACTCCATAGACTAGAGATCGTTCCCGTATGGCTGCAATGCTTCATACTGAGAAACTTGTTGAGCCAGTAGTTTCTGCATTGGTTCTGTGCATAAAATACATAGAACCCATGTAATCTGGAGTTACCTTTTCTTGGATCATCATATACCCTATGCTTTTTAGGAAGGGTTGGTCTCCCTATGTGTTCAAATGACAAGTTTGTAACATTATGCAGATAAAATAAAATAAAAAATTTTATTTGCGGCTCTATGTACTTTGTTTTTTGTTTTTTTAATTTTTTTGTCCGCTCATAGGTAACATATGACTGCAAGGCTTTTGGTGGGGGCTGATAGAGAGGAGGATGTCTCTTGACAAGCAGCGCTGCTATAGCGCTATGCTATGTCTTTCCTCTAGTGTTGCAAATGAGACATCTGAGCATCTTAGAAGTTGCTCTGATGAGTGGTACTGATCAAGATTTTTGGTATCATTTTTTATTGGAGATCTTTTGTGTTGTGATGAAAGATTATTCATCTGCTATGGTTTCTAGCAAGAGGAATTATGGATGACTTCCTGCTCAAATATGGACCATCTGATTCAAAGAATAAAGTAGAGAGCTTAGTTTAAAAAAGTGCACCCCAGGCGCGCCTAGGCACAAGAAGGCGAGGGGCACACACCCTTGTGCCTAAAAGGGGGTTAGGCGACGCCCATTCCAAAAGCTCCGGCAAGCGTGCACTTTTTTGGGCTTCAGCATGGGGGCGCGAAGCAAGTAAGGCAAGCGCCTTATGGATCTTAGACAGAATATTGGTAAAATTTACAAAAATGAGGACAATTACCTGTGTATTACATAAGAAAGCATCATCTGTGCATAAATCATGCACCAAATATATCTGAAACTTGACTAATTGACGTGATTTTCAGATTTAGGGTTTCGGAATAGTTAGGAGGATTGGAGAATCCATTGTTGGATTTTGGCGTTGGAAGCAAAGGGCTTGGTCGACTAGGGATTGTGACTCAGCTGGTGGGTTCCGGTTGTGCCGGCCGCCGGTTGCTGCTGTTAGTGTTCTGGGTTTGGGCATGTTTAATTTTCTTCGTTTCCTACGCTCTCCTCTTTGTTTTTCTTCTTATCGGCTTGTCTTCCTTGATTCTTACTACGCCTATTTTCATGTAATCCTACCTCATCTTTTTTTAAAAAAAATTTTTCCTCCTAGTTGGCTTTTTTTTAACCGTTTCTCCTTGGGGGGGGGGGCTGGTGTTCTGGAAGCTTTTATTCTCTGGCTCTGAACTATGTTATGTGGTCTTTTTCTTTTCCGTTTTTTAACAATATTAGTATGGGAAGCATTTATGAACTATTTGTAGTATTGTTTTCTATGCTTTCCTTTGTTCGTATTTGGGTTATTACTTTTTCGATTTCTACTAAGCGCTATCTTAAGTGTGTGTTTCAACACATTACGATGTTATAATGTTATATCTTAACTCTTAAGGCTATTTGCTGTGCGTTTTACTGTTACAATGATGTTTAAATACTTACTGGATGTCATATCTAACTTATTTCTCAAAAAAAAAAGGTTTGAAAATGTTTTTTTAGCATTTTTGAATAACATGTGCCTCGCATCTAAAAAACCCGTGCCTTTGCCTCGAAGCCTGTACCCGGGGCCCTAGGACCCTTTGCGCTTTTGTGCGCCTCGGGCTTTTCTAATCTAAGGTAGAGAGTGGCGTGACTGCCAAGATTGTGGATCACTTGGTTACTAATCGTGATGTAAGAAGGTAGTTTCCTATTTATGCTGATTTGGAGTAATCTTGGGTCTTGACTGGGTAGGATTGCAGACTGTGAGGTTTGAGAAGTCTTAGTGATTATAAGCAGTGATGCTTTAGAATAGTTTGGCTACTGCAACAGAGACAGTTCTGACTTATTGGATGTACTTAATGATAAACTGAGAAATGAGATCACACATTGAAAGAATTTATAATGGACACATGTGGCTTAGGAGAGGTTCTATCATAGGGTATATTGCTTCTTTACAAGCGTAGTTAGATACTTGGATAGTTGGATGCAGTTTTTAAAGAGGAAGATCATGTAGTATGATTGACACTTTAGTGAATGAATGAAGCACCAAGGACCTATGAATGTTGGCAGTTGAATGAACACTTGGAGCCAGTTATTGCTAGGCAATTCTCTCTTATTGTCACGTCCATTACTCGAGGCATGTTATATATTTTTCCCAGTGAAATTGTTTATAGCAGTAAAACTAATGTTGGTCAGAACGGATCTGAACCGCATATTCTTGCTCGAATCTACTGCAGTTTGAAGAAGCATGCATGTTACCTGACATTGGTTTTTGGTACATGCCTCTTGGGTTTTCTTTTGGGATGGAACTGATCTTCTTGCCATTGACCTCCTTTTGTTAATTACCTAGGAAACACATACATGCACACACGCACGCACAAAGGGGAATTGGCAATAATTACAAGTTTACGGCAATCCTCTTATTCCCCTAACCACTGCATTTCAGTTGATACATTATGTAACGATCCAGAAAATCCCTTGCAAATCGCAATTTTGGACTTCTGTTTCAATTCATGTTCCAATGCCACATGTTGCGGTACCTGCTTTCTTGTGTATCACAGCCCTGGTAGCTCTGGTTTTTAGTTCATTGAAATGAGATTTATGCATTAGCCATTAGGAGTTATAGAAAGCATGAGCATGTATGATGTCTCTTGTTTTTGAGGCACATCTTCATTTCTTCTCACTGGTGAAAACAATGTTCATTTTATGCATTCATGAGGATGCCATTCTCTCTTCAAGAAGTTTTGTGAATACAATTTTGATGCAAGACAAGGGTAAGGGAAGTAAATATTCTGAATTATAGGAAGTTTTATACTTTCGTTATGTTCATAGTTATTTTATAGCATATCTTAGAGCAACGTAAATAAAAAGATTTGATAGTCTTTTAGGAAGATTGGGAGTTTATTATATCTTTTGACTTCCTAATTCATATAGGACTTTTGTCTATTTAAGCCTCTTATGTAGTGGCGATTAGCAGATTATGAATAGGAATGGATATTGAATTTGAGTGAATCTCTGTGAAAAATTTGGCTCAGAGCATCGTATACCAATTATTCCCCTTTAAAGGAATTACTTTCAGAGCTTCCTACATCAAATTTGATACGAGAGTTTCTCCAATCCCAACCATTGCCCGTTTTTTCTTTGATTCTTTCCTTTGTTTCTCAAATCAGCCACCAAACAACAACAAATTAAAAAAATCATTTAAACCCTAATTCGCACTTCCACCCTCAATTCAAACACCAGTGTCGCCGGCCACTGACACCTACGGTCACCTATCGAACCCCTTCCCCACTCAACCACCACCCAACCACCACCGCTACTCTTCCCTGCAAACTGGAACCCTAATCCCCAAATTTGCAAATTAGGGTTTATCTTCAAAACCCTAGATTATGAAATTCACCCTTGAAATCCCACCACTACCCTTCCCGTTTGGTCCCAAACCCCTCCGGTACATGCAAGAAAGGCTTCAAAATCGACCTTCGATTAAGTGCCCTGATTTCGCGAAACCCTAATTTGCAAACCGTTCTCTTGCTTGCAAATTGAAGGCTATTTGTGTCCTTGAATTGACAGAGAGGACCGAAACCTTCTTGGGTGTGCTCTCCTGCCACTGTTGCCCCTCTTGCCAGAATTCATCCTCGGTGGCTCAAGTTCTTGCATGTGGTGGGTCAAGGTGCAATCTGCGTTGATCTGTGGTTGCTATTTGCTGCTATTGTTTACAAGCCCCTTGCTTCTACTGTTGCAGGCATGGTTTGGTGTGAAAACATCATCGGGCTTTATATGTGAATTGTGATCATTCATGACAAGGAACTCACAAATACAATATGAAAATGCTCTCTCCTTTGAGGAATGTAGATGCTCGATTTCAAACAATGAGTGATTTTCATGCTCGAGTGAATTTCTACTCACATAGGGATGGTTTATGAAAGTTGAAGGTTGTTGTGAGTTAGATCTTTACTTTGCTAATGTGTTCATTTGTGGTTGTAAGCCTTACATTGCTTGTTATAAACTGGATTATGAGCCTCCATGAAGTCCTTTAATTCCATGGCAACTTTTCATTGAAGATTATAGGGTTTCATCTCTAAGGTCTTATAGGAAACAATCGACTTCTTATTTGCAGGAGACAAATACACCCTATTATGATGCTCATGATAAGGGATTTATCATTGAGGATAAGAAAGATGAAACTCTAGAAGATGAGCATATGAAAGTAGATGTCCAAGTAATAGAGTATCGTCAACTTCTAGATATCAACATGTCAAATGATGTTAACAACCACCTTCTTAATTCTATGAATCAAGAAGTTGAAGTTAGGGATCGGAGTCATACGAAAATGAAGTGTGGAATGGGGGAATGTTTATTCTAGATAGCAATGCAGATGTTTCTACTAGGGAAATTGATGAAAAGGACGTCCAACCACTAATACAAGTGAATGAAGAGTCAAAAATAGTAGAAAACAACTCCTCCAATGTCCCTCATGAATACTCGTTGGACATGTGAGAATTTGACCACATGCAAATAGAATTCGGGATGGACCAAGCAATCAGCACATATGGTGAATTTCAAATCCTTGATAACCTTTTCATGAAAAATACTCTACGTCCAATGTTCTCATGGTTTTTAATGTTAGAGAAGATACTAGGCCCTATTCTTTTCTACGATTGAGAAGATTTAGCTTCCCACTTATAACTCCTTACAACTCCTTATATTTCCTTACATTTCCTTAGATCTTACATCTCCTTACATTTTCTTACGTCTTCTTAAATCTTTTTAAATCTCCTTATGTATTTTTTTATAACAATCAACTTATCATCTATTTTATTCTTATATTTACATAGAAATATGTATGTATTTTTTATATGCTTCCAATATGAAAAATCTTACGGCTTTTTTTATGAATATCATATTTGTGTAAACATACAAACGGAATTTAACGATGTGAATAAATATTTGAGTTTTGACATGAAGCATATATGCCATTTTAGTGAAAATAAATCAACATATTTTAAAATTATAATACAAAAATCGCATTTATGTTTGAGTTTCAATGTGAATCATGCATGAAAATAGTCAAATTGTATGTGACCAAAGCATTTCAATTATTTCATCCATAATTTTATTCATGACAACTTGGTTACTATCATCGTACAATTGATCATTAGATTGAATTTAATTTCAAAATATTTAATTTAAGTAGGATTTCACTTTTAGGGTTCTATTCAAATTTTTTATTGTTATTTTTTAAATTTTGCTTATAGGGATGTGAAACTAATGTTAATACCAAAAAATCATCTCAAATGCATAAAATATTTGGTTCTACGTATTTGTTGAATTGAATTTATCTTGTTGATATGTAATTAACTTGTTTAAAGGTTTATTTTTATTAATTATGTTAGTTCAATATTAATTTTTATTATCCAAAACGATAATTTTAGAAAAATTAACTTTTTTCTGTAATGTATATTTTGTGATGTTATAAAGTTTATTTCATAAATATAAGTGCTACATTTAATTTATTTTCATGAAATAATTTTTTTCATAATTCATACATTAAAAACCAACAAATTATATATACATATCTAAAAATGATACTTTATAACTTTTTAATAATTTAATAACTTCTTACATGTTCTTACATTTTCTTATAGCTCCTTATAATTCCTTACATCTTCTTGTAGATTTGTACAGTTTCTTACAGCTCCTTGCATTTCTTTATAGCTTACAGCTGCATCTTATCGCCAAAAAGAACATCTGATCGCCCCAAAGAAAAAACAAAATAGGCCCTAAGACTTGAGTTTCACCATGTGTGAGGAAGCTACATCAACCTTTTTATCTTTGTCTCTAGCTCCTTCTCATTTCAAAACTCGAGATCGAGTTTTGAATAACTGGGGGAGAATGATGCAAGACAAGAGTAAGGGAAGTAAATCGAAATATTGGATATTAGGAAATGTTCTGAATTATAGGAAGTTTTATATGTTGATTATGTTCATAGTTATTTTATAGCATATCTTAGAGCCCCCTAAATCAAAAGATTTGATAGTCTTTTAGGAAGATTGAGATTTTATTATATCTTTTGGTTTCTTAATTCATGTAGGACTTTTGTCTATTTAAGCCCCCTATGTAATCGAGATTAGCATATTATGAATAAGAATTAATATTGAATTTGAATGAATTTCCGTGTGAGAATTTTGATTCTATGTGAGCCACCCTTTCTCATAGGAATTGCTCCTAGAGCATCCTACACCAATTATTCCCCTTTGTAGGAATTGCTCTCAGAGCGTCCTACATAAAATTCTCTTTTCATATAGTTTTTATCCTGCCTTGTTCCAATCCCCTTGTTTCTAGCTAGAAGCAGCTATTGATTAGCCCTTGATCTTCTATCATCTATTCCTTTCTTGTTTTTGCTTTTATGAGAAATTGTTATATTCCCCAAGTTAATATGGCGTCAGGACTGCTTCTGCTTCACTTCTGGAACCAGCCTTCTGTTCCTTTTAATTCTGTATCTGAATTCTTTGAGCCTTTTGGAATGTGATGTGCATGTTCTATACTACCTTGTTCCTTGATATATCCAATTTCAAAGGTGTAGAAGATTCTTTCCTCCCTTCAACTTACGTTGATTTACGAACAAAAAAAAGCAAGATGAATTACGAAAGTACTGATAACATCAAAGGTTGCTTCTGCTACGTTTGCAGCGTCATCACTAATCTATCATCTTTCACATTATATACAACACAACCACCTAGCATTGATCCGAAGATTAATAGATCTGCGGTATCAGACGTAGGAAATCTTAGTCTTACAAGCTGAGAAGCTGATTATAAAATGCCCCCCTACAGATTAAAACATTTTGCAAGAAAAAAAATAAAATTGAAAAAAAAACTGAAGGAGTAAGGAGGTAAGGGAGATCATCAGGCTACTACAACTTGTTAAAATCACTAAGTATGCAATTTAAAGGGCCTCACTAGATGCTGCCAGATGGGCCAGCGTACCTGAGGTATGCAATGATGGATTCAAAATATGCTCGTTCCGCGACAAAACGGCCGCCTTGGAAATATTTTTAAAGTTGAGCGAACCGTGTTTTTGTCCCGTGAGGGCTGCGATATGGGACGCGATTGCCGCATTAGAGCGATTTTGCCGTATCGCATCTGAAGCCGCAATGGCAACCGTACCCGCATTTGAAATCCTTGATGCAATCTCATTAGAGCTTTAAAACCGAAATTATGACTGTAACCCATCTTGAATCCCTCATGCAATCTCAGTTGTAGGCGTCTAGAAACTTTTATCATGAGCCATCTCCTTCAAAGATTCTACACGTGCCAAATCTAGTCATAATGCCGTATTCCAATTCTTCTTTGGTCTTTCTTTTTCTTGCATTCTAGAATGTTAATCCTGCCATGGCTCCTCAATGGTGCATGTGGACTCCTTATTTTGATGTCTCCAAATGATCTTAAGGTCCCCTTCATTCTATCCTCGGTCTATGCCTCTTCTACCTTCTCGAATATATGATTCCTTGAATTAATTAGTCTTTGGAACCGTCATCTTTAGGACTTTGAGTTTTTCTATTTAGTCTACATTTTGATTCTTATGATAAGGCTATTCTAACCACCAAGTCATACAATCACGCAACAAAGTTTCTCCTTTTATATATGGGATCTCCTTATACCACAACTTCTCCAATGCACGCACTCTTATACAGTGTGTAGTATCCTTATCAATGTTGCCTTGTATAATCGAGACAAAATGTAGCAATATTTCTTACCTCGTCACTCCCATTGCCCATGTCCGTTCTTCCCCATCATTGAAATCATACACCAAATACTTTCTCTTTGATGTGCTTTATCTAAAACCTTTAAGACTCCATAATATCCCTGTCAATCCAACTTATTGTTAATTCTCTAGTTTTATCAGTTGTAAGAATGACATGCAAACAGCATACACCATGAGACCTCATCTTGGATCCCTTTAGTGAGCTTATTGATATCAATTGGAAAGAGAAAAGGGCTTAGAGCTATTCCATGATTTGCCCAAATGTCAATGGGGAAATTGCCTGTGTTGATAGTGGCGTTTCCTTAGGATTCACCATTGTACATTCCTAAGATGACTCGCGCAACCACACATCCTTGGTAGCTTTCCTAGGATCCCAAGGAAGCATAGCTTAACCTATCTATACCGGGTTTGAGTAAAAGTGTAAAACTTTCCTCCCGTTGTACTGGTATATAGATAATTATTTAGTCGATGTCAACAAAGATAAGCATTCTTTCTGTCATCCATTCTTTAATTTTAGAGTGCAATATGGGGAAACTATTTTGGTAAGCTTTCAAAGTTACCTATGACTCAACCAACTGTTCGAATTGTTTTGTGTAGCCTTCAATCATAAATAATGATAAATTATTTTACATCGTTCTATTTATAAACTGATTTTCAATAAGGGCTTCATAAATGGTCATTCTATTTTTACGATGATGTAGTTGAATAGCTTTCTAAGAAGCAATATCCTGAAGGGCTTGGGTGTTCTGAAGATGTCAAATGCTTCTGAGATTGAATATAAGAGTGATGTTGTTTTTGCTGTTGCCTCAATTTGCAGTAGATCAAAGCATTATATACTGTATCAATGTATCATTTGCTGTTACCGAATAATAGAACAATGCCTGCTTCAGCAAGTGTTAAGGCCAGATCCTTACCTCTTGATGCTTTACGCCAGTAACAAGTGGACAAAAATGATTGCTATAAGAGCAAAAGAATTGTGCAATGAATGAGCATGTTGTGATATGATCATAGTTGAGATTCAGTTGTAGATTGA
>NCQV01003973.1:0-11597 GCA_002740545.1 Lophocereus schottii | reverse complement strand
CTCAATGAGTCAAAACTAAAAAGCAACGATAATATATGAGTATGTGTCAATTAGGATTACATTCATGTGATTATGAATGCTCGTTATCGAAATTCGAGACTTGGAATTTAATTGTTCAAAATTCAAATGAGTCACATTATTATTAAATCATATGCAACAATACATACTTGAATATGATTTTGTAGAATTAAACATGTTATGAAGATGATTTAGAATCGTAGATCAGTAGTGCGGAATTTTTAACAGTAGCCACATAATGATATTATAAATTTATAATTATAGCATGCATTGCATTACGTCATTAAGTGAATCAAATAGTAAAATAGGATTGCTAGATCCTAATAAGTTCAATAAATTGTTAATTATAATTATCTTTTCTTAATTCCTACTGTGACAAAATATTTTTCCTCTCATATTTTTACTACATATCTATCAAATTAAAAACGTATAACTATCAACTATTTTATTTTCTCCTCTTAGGTTTTTAATTGATTTCATTTGCAAAAATTCCCTCTTAAATTGTTTTTCTTTTCCCACCTAAACTCGATTAATTGAGTTTAAAATATTCAAAATTCCCCCCAAAAGAGAAAAGACTAAAACCCAAAAAAAAAGTTACTACTTATTTAGGTAAAATTGAGTAGGGTAAGAATCCGATCGGTTTTAAATCGGGTACGTTTTGGTTCAGGTTCGGGTTCAGGTTGTCCATTTTTGGTTCACTTCGGGTCGGATCACTATGGATCGAGTTTGCATTGGATCGAGTCATTTCGGGTGTGGGTCATTTCGGGTCATACTACAAGTTGGGTTTCATTCGGTTTTGGATCAGTTTACTTTGTGTGTTCAGGTCCAAATCGATTAATCCCATTTCGAGTGCCAGTTTGTGATGGATATCAACCCATGCAATCCTCAATTAGCCCTCATCATTTTTTTGGAACCCATTTAGCTTTTAAGTTGATTCATCAACTTAAACTTAATTTAACTTCGATTTTTTTGCAAAGAGAGTTTATTAACATCCTAATAAACTCAATTATGCAATTAAGTCAATTTTAAATTAAGTGTTTTTGTCCAAACTATCAAAGGACTTGAAACAAAAGGTTCTGGGTTTAAAGCAATGCAGCAGCCCGGTTTTGGGAACAAAATATTTTTAACTTTCATGGGATTTAAGTCCAATATTTTTCCATGAGCTTAAATTCAAGAAGTTAGATTTCCAACAAAACAAGTTTCAGCTCATTTGGACTTCATTTACCCATCCAAATCAATCTTTTAATCCAAACTGTCAAAATTTCACGTCGAGACAGAAATGAGTCCGGTTTTGTGTATTGTATTCCTTTGACTTATTTTGGGTTTAAATCTGAAATTTTTACATATTTTGGTTCGTTAATGTCTTAACTACGTAAGCATGTAAATAAATCTGGTTTATATTAAGTAGACTAGGAGAACCAAGGCATTTTGTTAAACCGTGCAGGCTGAAACCCGGTTCAGACCAGTCTTGGAATTTTGATCTTTTCATCAGGCAAATGAGCTCCAAATTGAATAATTTCACCTGAACAGTTAGAAGACTTCTCAAGCTTTCCAACCATGTGTGGCAAGCTGAGTTATGCCCACGTTTGCCCTCGGTTTCCTTCTCAAGTGGGTTTCCTTTGGCTTGGTTGCTTGCATGCTACCTTTTCACACGTCCCAAGGTCTCTAGAATATCAGTCATAAGCTGCAAAGGAGAGTTACCTTGAGAAGAACAACCAATGAGAAGCAAAGGCAGCTAGATATGTCTCTTGAAGCTCATTGGCCAGCCGAAAAGTGCTTTTACTTTACGGCTGAATTTCTCTCTTTTTCCTTAGTACGCTGCTGTATTAGAGCTAATTACTTGTCTTAAAGAATATAAACATCATTTGTCTTGCTTTCCTTTATATTTTGATTGTAATTAGCTTAAATTAAGTAAGCTAGCATTCTGTTTTGTACTAACCGGGATTAGCCTAAACTAATACGTTTCCTCCATAGTAAGGAAACCTCCAACAGCTAGCTTAGTTGGTTAGGTGCACGCTTGTCTCTATAATAATGTCAGCCACGGCCATTTGTAAGACATATACTTTGATTTTGAATGAACAACCAGAATTAAAAGCATTGCTCTTGTTTCTCCCTAAACACTTCATTTGCTTATCCTTAATTAGGCCGATTAAAGTGGTGATCAAGTAACTCTTTAACTCTTAATTAGGTGGTGTTTCTGTATTCTAATTGAGGTTAAGGGCCCTGAACTCAAACTTAGTGGTGTCTCTGTATCTAAGTGAGAGTTTAGACTATCCTTTTTCATTCATTCATACACGCCCACACTCAAAGTTTAGCTTGAAATTCAGCTTGCTTGTTTTAAGCTTTTGAATTCTAGCTTGAGTGTTCGTGTTTTCCCCCACAGATTCTTTTTCTTTTCCCATTTAGAATCCCTTGATTCTAAATTCCATTCCCTACCTCACGTATTTGCTGCCTCACAACCAGCACTTAACGTACCATATTCTTGAGTTTTCATTGATTGTATTCTCTCTTAGTTTTAAACTTTCACTCCTAAATTGAGTTTGAGTTTTAACCCTCAAGAGATGCATCAGTTCGGATATGGATCCAGGTCGCTCGGTTCTGGTTTCGGGTCTCAGGTCAATTTTGCCAGGTCTAATAAGAGTTGATCATACCTATCAAATTAGTACACTTCCCTAACTTCCAATGTTAAGAATTCACCCTCAAACAGGAGCTCAGAGATTTACACTCCCCGATATTAAACCAAGGAATGAGATCACTAAAGCCAGATAGTGTACAACACCTTAGAAGAGAATTGACAAAGGAAACCCCTTCCTAGGATTGTATCCAAAACCAACGTGTTTGCATGCAAGAAGGTCACCAATGTTTATGGGACACAGGGCAAGCAAAGAGATGAAACAAGGGAAACAAATACACAGGCATGCAACAGAAGACTTGGCCCAGCAAAAGCATGTCTTCCATTCCCTGTAGCCTGGGCTGATGCTTAATCACTCCACACAGCACTTTCTCACCTGCTGGAAAACTCACTTTGCTTTTATGATTAGAAAATTTACCCTCAAGAAATGCTAAAAGAGTTGGATGTAAGATAACTCAAGAACCTGCCAACACTACCCACTTTATCCAGCTCAGCAAAAATATCCTAGGAGTTGTATCATACCTATCAAATTAGTCCGCTCCCCTAACTTCCAATGTCGAGAATTTATCCTCAGAAGGGAGTTCATAGATTTACACAGATCACCCTAGTATTAAACCAGGGAATGAGAACACTACAGCCATAGCATACAACACCTTAGAAGAGAATTGAGAAAGGAAAAAAACCCTTGCTGGGCTGTATCCAAAATCAACTTGTATGCATGTAAGAAGGTTGCCAATTTTGCATGTGACACAGGGCAAAGAAAGAGATGAAAGAAGGGAAACAGATACACAGGCATGCAACATGAGACTTGGCCTGCCAAAGCGAGCCTTGCAGATGCTTAATCACTCTAACCAACCACTATATCACATGGTGGAAAACTCACTTTGCTTTAATTATTAGAGATACGACAGGCTCTTATTAGCTGTAATTTTTTCGATAAAAGATTACATTCAGATCTAATGGCTCCATCTAGACACACTCAACTTGAAAAAATGGTCCATAAGATATGGCTTCTCAAAACTAAGGAAGCTGCAGCATATTAAAAAGGACAAAATCAAAATATATGCTATCATACAGTACTAACCATAGTTACATGATTGCGGAACGCTTGGACTGTGGAACGTGGCACGGGAACGTGGAACGCCACTTCCTCAAAAATGGGACAGAAGGTAGTAGGCCACTTGGAACAGTTTTTGGGAACGAAATTCGTAATTCGGGATCGTTAATGTAAAATTAAGATTTCCATTTTAATGGGCACTTTTTCCCAATTTATTTTTACCAAAACATAATAGTCTAAACATAAATTGCTTTAATAAAAACCCATACTACAAAAAATATCTTTCATGAACAAGAAAACCAAACCCAATAATCAGAATTTGTTAATAACAACTGATGCCTTTCCTACATTCCAATAAATAGAGGCGGCTCCTTTTTTCTTCCCAATAGTCCTTTTCACCAGATAAGCATGAGCAGTAAAAACATAAAAATAACCCATTGTTCAACGACTTTGACCCTCTCTACACCTGCCAGCACCCTCTCTGTCCCCTCCTCACTGCAATAGTGTTCAGGAAGATATCCATAGCTGCTGAATTTCTCTTCTGGTATGCTTGGAGTCTGCCTTCGACAGTGATTCTGTTTTCTTTTCCTATTTTTCTTTCTTCATTGTCAAATTTCAGGCTATTTTGTGCTCTTAGAAAAGGGATCGTCAAGTTCTCAGATCTAGAATCATTCCAGAAAAAGAAATGTACCGCGTTTTGGATCGGACGATCCAAACCGTGGAACCTAGGGTGGGGTAGCGATCTCGGTACTACTAACCCCTCCCAATTGAATTCAAATTAACATGTGCTTATTTGTCATTCATTTCTCACTACATGAGGGAGTATTTCGGCTCTCCTACTTTCATTGACCAAAACTAGCACGTGCTTATTTGTTTTTGATTTTCATTTGCTAAATTCTATTTCGATTGTCTTCTTTCATTTGCCAAGGTTGTTTTGCATTTTGATTGGCGATTACGTCATGGAAGTAGGCTTCAATAAATAGTCCCCAACAGGCTCTTGCAATAGCATACTTGATGTATGAAATTTAAATGCTTGGCATTTTCTCTCTCAAAATCTCTTCATCTATATCCCTTGTTTTGGATCGTGATTAGAGTAGTACCTTGAAGCTATTCTGTGGCGGCTTACTTTTAGAACAACAGTGGGTGAAGCTTTAAGCTCAATGGTGATTTCTCCTGTATCCAAGTCATATCCAAGTTCAGTTCACTCGATATTTCTCTCCCTCAAGCCCCCCAACCCCCTCCCTCACAAAAAAAAAAAGAAGAAAGAAAGGTTTTATACACTTTCACATCTACGAAGCTTGGCACATGTCAGAAATGGACAAGAATGCCTACAAGCTAACTTCAAAGACCATCAGTCATCTACAAGATAGACATGACATGCCACAAACTCGAAACTTCATCGTGGGTTTCATCTTAAAGTTAAGACATCAGACATTTAATAGAATGGTCGAAACCTTAGTTGCCTAATTCGCTGCTCCCCCTGGACCCGCGATCAGAGTTCGATGGCAACCCAAAATGCTAAGGAACGCGCTCCGGATCGAGAAAATTAGAAGCCAGGAACGAATTCAAGTGAGACAGTAACTGATGGAATTTAGTTGAAGCCATGGGAGAAACTTGGAAGTAACAAGAAGAAGGAAGAAGAAGAAGAAGAAGTAGAAGGAGAAGAAGAAGAAATATGTAAGAACAGAGACCAATGAAAATTGAATGAGGGAGAGCAATAATCATTCCATTGGACTAGATGTGGAAAATTAAAAGCATGAGAAAGAGAGTGTGTGAGAATGACAAGCGGTGAGTCTTCTAGAAAATTGAAATATGAGAAAGATGATTGTAATTACTAATTATTGGGTCCTCTGAAAATTAAAATTTAATAACATCAACATGAGAGAAGATATACTTAGCATGTTAGTTTCTTTGGGGGGGGGTCAGCAATCAGCATGTATTTGTAATAAATGATATTTTGTGAAAAAGATATAGTGTGAGAGTTGAAAAGCCTTTGATATTTTCACATATCAGTCAATTTTTAACTATAGACCACAAAAAAGTAAAAAGGCGAATTGTGATGATAAATGGCGTTCCGATTGAACCTACTCCCTCGATGCAAGATCCTATCAAATTTACAAATTGCAATCCCGAATTCGTTTCTCGATCAGGATCAATCCGCAATCTTGGTAACTATGGTCGACACAGCCTAGAATGGTCGAATCCCACAAAAATACCAATGCTGCGAACGTAACACAATCTAGGGTGACATGGATCTTCACCCACACAGTTACGTTCTTTAATAATAGCGTAAACCTCAGCGGTAGCCATCAAGTGCTTGTTCTTCAGACTTCACAAAAAAGGAGACTACAAATATAAGTTGCAAATCTTAGGAGAGAAAAACAAGCATAGAATAGCACAAACATGGATCCAATTTAAGCATTCAGGAAAAGAGAAATATACCTCACTTGGTTCACCCCACAACCTTCGAAGATAAAAGTCAGACTCTGAAACTACAATTCCTGGAGGTAACATCTCTGCACCGCGAGGATTGGTCGGAACATATATCTGTAAGCAGATAGAAAACTAAGTATGAAATTACGAGCGAGACCAGGATGTAAGATATCCACAGCGAATCAGTAGCTATGAAAGCCATAAAAGAAGCTCGACCTGCTACATCTTGCTATCATACAGGAGCACCTTATAGCAAATATAAACAGGCTCCATGCGTCCACTGATGAAAATTGTTACCTCATACTCTCATAGCATGTATACTGCCCTAATCTCTATATTTACATCAAAATATCCCCAAAAGGCCCCATCCGACTTTTCCTTTCAAGCCAGATATCTGTGGTGTGCCATACAACTTCAGGCTACGCCAACTTCACAAAAAGGCAAAGCCAGTGATCAAGCATGTAGGCTTACAGACCCGAACAATTTTCTGCCTCCTTCATACCTCTCTCTGTTCAAAATGCCACGGGCAAAGGAATCAAACTACAATGCAGGATGGTCAACCAGGGATGAATCGACAGAAAATGATACTGCACAGATGAATTTATGATGTACTATAGCCTGCCTCAAAAATTTACTAGAGGCTGCTGTCCTCATAAGATATGGAAGTCTTACTATTTACAGAATTCTATACATGAACACCCAAGCATTACCAGAACTCTGACCAGAAAATCACCATATCTATATGTTGATTCAGCACTTACAAATAGCAAGTAAAAAACAAAAAAAAAATCGAAGAAGCCCAAATATAAGGCACATTACAAGATCAAGGGGCGCTCCTTAAATGGCAAATCAAACTGGCCCAACGAAATCTCCACAAAATAATCAAACTTGAAAATAATGCCAATGGACACTTCTTACCAAAATAACCCCAAATTAATTCTTGATTGTGAAAGAAAACACCCAAAGGACCATATTTCCAACAATTCTGAGTAATTCTAAAAACAATAAGAGTGTATAATGCCCTTGTCACATTGCACCATAAAAGATAAGATAATCATAGCTGAATCTAGGGGTGCAGTCATGCAGCTAAGCAGAGACAGCTCGCAAGGGCTCGATTTTTAACTTGCGAGGCTAGGCTCCACACATGATGCGCCCAAGCTGAGCCGAGCCTTGCTGGTTTGATTTAGTTATCCAAGCCAAGCCCAGGCGCACATGAGCTCGACTCTTGAGCCAGCCAAACCTAACTGAACCGAGCTAAGCTAACAAGCCTACTAGTGAGCCTTCACAAGCCTTCTTGGATTTAATAATCTAAACAGGAAATTTATTTTTTACTATTCATGGCTAAACGATAACATTTTAATCGCCTAACCCTACAACCCATGAACCCTCTCCTCTCTATTCCCTCTGTTCATTAGAGTTTATGACTTTCATATCCTCACATACTCACATAAAGGCAATGGCAGAGTAGTTGCATCTCTTCTTCGCCACTTTTCATGGGACCATGCAAGCTTGCACATATACTGCTACCTACCAACAAACAATGCTAGCAACCTCCCGCCTGCCAACAACGGGCCATCCACCAATACCCTTTGGCTATTCCAATTACGTACATTTGTCGATCCTTGCATATGCGCTTAAGACTTTTGCCTCATTGTATATTCAAAGTTCAAGAGACAAGTGCGTATCCAAATCTAAAAAGGCAACCTTACATATGATCCTCAAACAAGTAGTGTTTAGGCATGGACCCTAAAATTCCCAAGCACAAGCTTGGGCCGTAGACAATGCAAGCTCATGCATGACCTTGCTGAGTTCAGTAACTCACCAAACCATGCACAGAGCCCAAGCTTCAATGCAAGCACGCAAGCTGAGCTTTGAGACCCACAAGCTTAAACTTAGCTTAATTCTACTCAGCTTGAATAAAACCCATCTCTAATCCCTTTTAATAAAATGTGGTTGTGGCACTTTAGGATAAGAGTAATCCATCACTCATTATCATGCTATGAGGCACACATTTGTGCAAACAAATCATGAGGCAAAAAAGTACAGAGTTGAAAGGAAAAAGATACCACCAATAGCCAGATATGAAGAAATCATGTACCAATTAAAAAGACTCAAAATTACAATGTAAGAAGAAGGCTCTTACACTAAGAAGCTCCATGGGTGTCCCTTCCTTCCACTAAATCAAACAATAGGATAGAGTGAAGAGGAGGAAAGAAATAATAAACAGAGAAGGGAATAAGAATGAATGAATTTTATATCTTTATTGGTCATCCTGTGATTAATGGATGATTACAATCACCGAAACTTCTTGATCCCACATACCTCCGAGCCTAGGAAAGAGGAGAAATGTGAATATTGATAATATCTTCCCCAAGGACAAAGCACTATGTCGAATGAAACAAATCACTTAAGAACTTCGATTTTATTTACACGGTTGAGCTAAAGAAACATGTACACTCAAGTACTCATATAAGACAGCGACCATTTCATACACAATTATGTAGTATTTGAATGACCAGGGAACAAAGTCCAGCCACATAAGTGTTACACCAAACCCTACGGAGTAGTCCAGGCCATTGAATATCATCATACTAGTCTAGAACAAACTACAGGTAGCTTGTTCAACTATGATAAAAATTGACTTTTGGCTAGTGCAAGCAAAACAAACTAAAACAGGAGTTCATGATATGGTTTTTTTCCTAACAGGTTAATTCCTGCCCAAAAACAGTTCCACGATAACGGTCCATTAGGCACCCCTTACCACAAACAAAAACAACAACAAAAACCCAAAAACAACAAAGACCGGGGGGGGGTATTCCAGAGTACTTGTTTGGTTGAGCAGACTAGATGATTCCAACAACTTGAAATGTTAGCATCAAGTGTTGTAACAAATACAACTAGTAACATAACTGGAGGAAACAGCAATGACTCTTCTTCTTTAATATTTATTACTTCCCATTGTTGGTGAATCTCAAGGTAGTCCTTCCTCATATGCTTTTAGGCAACCTTGGTGAAGTACACGCCACCTTCTACCTTTCCAATGATTTTAGAAGAACATAGAGAACATTAAAGAACTACAAATGAAACTAACCTATCCATATGTGATATCATAAGCTCGGGTTAGTCATTTACTTGACAATTGTCTAGGATCACTAATGACAATGTATGAGCTTGTACAGTACACTCGACAGTGTTTGAAACACTAATACTACTACACACAGTTTATTAAAATTCCAGAAAAATCTTCCTTATCCAGGCTCAATCAGTTCGTATGTCTGGCCTAACACTAAAAAATGTCAAAGGTCAAAGCCATAGATTACAAGTTTTAAACCTCCACTTGAACTTTTCGGCTGTTCATGTATTTGGCGATAAGAAGAGATTGGTTTTTAAGAAATGGGAATGTCACATCTCTCCTTATGCACCTAGGTATTAATAAGAAACACTGAATCAAATTGCTCAATATATTTCTTGTGACTGGTAGCTCTGTCAGAAAGGCAGAAAAGCTATAACACAAAGGCAATGAATGATTAATTACACACCTTAGGAACTGCCGTTGATCCAAGATCTTCAAGAGATTTGCCTCCAGATATATTGCTGTCAGGAAAGGCTCCATCAAAAGTAGACATCACCCTCGAGGATAATCTGATCTGCATTAAAAGGTGGCAGGTATAAGAAAGATGTGCCCCCATCAATCAAAAGAGCATTTACAACTTACTTCAAAAATTGACAAAAAACCTTTGCAAGAGAAGCCGAAGGAAATGATACTCCAACAAAAAACCCAAAAACAATTCCCATGATTGTGGTAATAATGAGTCTAGCATTATCATTTGACCGTTTCAGAGCTCCACTGCAGAAGGAGAATACAAAAACAAAAAAAAGGACTGAGAACTCATGCTGCCATGCAGGTAATCATGTGCAATGTGGGATGCCAATTGTCCAGATGAAGAAAATAAAAGGAGGGCCAGAACAAACAAGCAAACATTTAGAGCTTGAAGCTAACACCAGAGAGAATCAATGAGGGATCAAACCTGCGATGTGGAGTCCCCATCTTACTATGCATCTCCTTTTATGCACAAAGAAAGAGTTGAATTCTTGGATCTTTTTTTTTCTTTTTACATCAACCACAGAAAGCTTCACATGTTCTGAGCGACTAAGGTCGCTTCAGCTGAAAGGCTATCTTATGTTGAATTAACAATCCTACAAAACGTTGGCCACAAATTAGTTTTAGGATCCAGCACAACAAATCAACAATGTTAACATGATATGAAGATGCCTCAGTATGAAACTTATGGACCATATCAAAATACATGTGTAACTAAGGCCCTAACTTCACAGGTTCCAGTTTCTATAAGCGAAGCAATGAAGACTTCAAACAAAGATCTGTACTCACAAGTTGTTTCACATTTATTCTAGACCACCTCACATGTCACAACCACCCCACGGTCCCCACCATATGATGCTCTTGTCTAATATGATATATTGCCATCTTTCTGCTCAACCCTAATCCCAAAACTTGTAGTCTAAGGAATTTCAACAGTGCCACTGCCTCATAGGAAACAAAACGTCATAAATTTTGGCAACAGACACGACAGCATAGATCACCTTAAAGTCCAACAACGCACTTCAAGAAAGAAGACCACCCAATCAAAATGAAAACTCACAAGTCCGTGAAGTAAGCTCTGATCAACGCTGACCAAATCACAACGGGCCTGATTCAGGGCTGGCGGGCCACCATCTGCGCACATCACCTGGTTCCACCCGCTCGACCTAGATGCACCAATCACCACAGAATATATAAATAATATCGGATCCACCCATCATCCGAAGCTGGATCGGGGTTCCTACTTATCTTTACCTTTTTTGTTAGCGGTCGTACATCAAACAAAAGGGGTGAGGTGATTATCGGCGTTAGGGCATTAACCGAAACTCCACATCAAACAAGTAAAATGCAACAGAATCGCTTATTCCAGCAAACGTCGATAATGTTTATTAAGAACTCGCAATTCAGGAATTGAAAAGGAAAAAGAACAAATGCGAGCCCTAAACGTAAAAAAAAAAATGAATCCCATAGCACAATTTTGGACCAAATTGAGACCATCAGTAACTCAATCGCCCACAACAGAGAAAGGATCTGCGATTTAAATTTTGGATGAAGTTTTTACAGGGAAATGCGTCATCAAATACAAGAGTATACGAGCTGTCCTGAAAAGAGGGGAGACAAAAAGGCTGAAAAACCATATCAGCGGGCTAGCAGCAAGAAACATACACAGATTTGTAATAGTGTAGAGAGTGGAACGTGATGATGAAGATGGTGATAAAGGAGATGATGATGATGGAGCGCCTGGTGGCAGTTGCGGCGCAGGCGCCGGCAATGAGGTAGAGAACACTCACCGGCAAGAGATAACCAGCGCCAAGTTGAAAATCGCCGGCGGAACACCTTGTGGTGGCAGGGGGGAT
>NCQV01003961.1:0-15785 GCA_002740545.1 Lophocereus schottii | reverse complement strand
CTCCTATGTTACTAAAACTATTGTGCTTCTTTCTCTATATAGTTGATCTTTGACGTGTTCATTAACTTTCTTCATCATGGTATTTGCTAAAATGCATCCATGTCATAGAATAGTATATTAAGTTTTGAACTGTACTTGAGTCTTTGAAATTAACTTGCCAGTAATTGACAAATGGAACAAAATGATATGACAACCTATAAGGTAGCACTTAAGAATTAATAGATCGAAATCTAGCCTCCAACATCAGTAGATTAAGCCGTGATTTTTGTTTAAGTCAACCCCATCAAATACAACAAAAATAAATAATCCTATATTTAACAAGGAAAATGGATAATGCATACTGACACAAAAAAGGCTAAAGATGTAACTAAAATTAGGAAGCAAACAAATGCCATTGAAAGAAATGGTGTGCATGACACAAAGATTTAGCCTCTTTTGCCTTCCATTGGGGTTCATATACGAGCATTTATAGTTGGAAACAAATCAAGTTTAAGTTTATGCTAAAGTATTTATGTATGTTAGTCATCTCCCCACCCCCTGGGTATTTAGAAATGAGATGACTTAACAACAAATGGGCGTACAACTTAAGTATTGTGTAGAAGCTTAAATATTATGCTAAGAAGGGAGAGAAAAAGTTGAAATGGTAAAAAGAGAAAGCAGGGTAGTTACCACA
The DNA here is from genome assembly GCA_002740545.1 of Lophocereus schottii. Lineage (NCBI taxonomy): Eukaryota > Viridiplantae > Streptophyta > Magnoliopsida > Caryophyllales > Cactaceae > Lophocereus > Lophocereus schottii. The sequence continues at coordinate 15,112 of NCQV01003961.1, read as the reverse complement.
AAAATGATAGATTGAATAGCTTACAACTTTCAATAGCAGAAAAGCAGGTGTCTAATGTTGCACTGCTAGAGTATGGCAATCCTAATTCATTACTATGTTATATAGGGTGGATTTTATCTCCTCCATTGCTAGCAGGGGGAAGTACTCTCGTGAAAAAGAATAAGAAATATTTGAAGAATACATTGAGCATGATTAGCTGGAAATCAACACATTTCAAAAAATAAGTTATTTTGTAAAGATAATTATTGTTAAATTTAGAATAAATGAAAATCCTAATCAGATTATACCTCTTTCCATGACACATATGAGAGATGGAGTAAAAAATAGAAATACAAAGATAGAATAGAAAAGAGATCTATAGGAAAGAAACATTCGTCAAATTCATATGGATCTCTAAAATTAATTTCCTCACATTTAACATGATTTTGAGAGCACTTAAAGGAGAGTTGCTAAAATCACTTAATTAGTAAACCACTCTAATATGACTTCTTTGATGACATTCATCAAATATGTTTTTGGTAATAAATAAGGAATATTGTTACCAATACTTCTAATTCGAAAAAATAGGGATCCCTTGCAGATGAATGGTTTATCTACGTAAGTCCCCTCCAATTTTGGTACTTACAGTTCTACTTTGTCAGGAAATTAAATCTCATACTAATCTTATTCTAAACAATCTTAACTACTCCTCTGATTTCTTTCCCACCAAATTAGAAATTGGATAGCTATGTACGTTGCATTTCCTAGTTTCTTCTTACTTTCCCCCATCCACCATTTAAAACCCACCTTTGAAACTAATTAATTGTATGTGCATTGCAATAAGTTCTCAGTCATTCCCATATTTTCTGCCTAATAGCAACTTTAAACGGGCATAAATAAAAGAGATGTTATGTTTTTTCTTGTCATCACTGACGTAGTCCACATATAGTGCCTAAATCCTCTATAAATAGTGCAAGTATCATAGATGTAGGGGTCCTTATTTGAAGCAAAAACCGAAGTATGTACAAATTCTTTGGAACACTTAGTTGTTTCCATACGAAGGAAGCCTATTCACATATGATCAAGTCACCTGAAAACATTGGTAGCCGATTTGGATTGAATATTTTCTTGAAGCATTTGATAGCCACCTCCACTGTGCATCAACCTATGTTGAAATTGTATGTTGGATTTATCGAGTTTCTTTTCCAACATCAACATGAGTCAACTGTATGCACATAGCCCCACCAATAACTATTCCTTAAATAATGACTATGGATCCATTTGGCCTATAGGTTGTCCTTTTTATGAGCAATATCCTATACGTAGCGATAATGCTTTGTCCTAAACTGATATATGCTTTATACCCAATATGCTTTCTTCTTTGGATGGCAAACAAAGTCCCATGCTACCAGAGGATTCCTCATGTGTGAAGCTTTAATTTCCCTCCCTATAAAATATTTCCCCAAACCTCTCTATGTTGTCAATCACCATCAGAGGCAACACAAAAATTTACATCTGGATTCATATCACCCTGATATGCATCGACTTTATCAAAACCACCCTACTTTCATATGATATACTTCTACTACCCCAATAATTTAACATTGGCAGTAAATCTGTCAACCAGCATTCTATAATTATTCTTGCTCAATCTTAATGAGGCTATGGCAACACCAAGACATTTAAAGGATAATTGACCTTCCTGAAAGCCAATTTTCTTGAGCAACAACTCTTTGCTATTTTGCTACATGCCTCCAAAAATAGTTTGTGACTTTTAGACTTGAGCAAAGCAACCTAGAACCTTATTCATAACCCATATATATTTTACATCTTCTTTACAGAAAAGAGCTAAATCATTTACAAAAATCAAATGATTTAGTTGCATATTCCTACTGAACCTAGGTTGTTAACCATTAGCTTCAACATTCTAGACAAATATTTGATGGCAAGATTGAAAGCCAAAGGAGAAATTGGGTCCCCGTTGCCCAATTCCTCTGCCCCCTTGGAAAAATCTATGCTCTCCATTGAAACATAGTGAATAACAAACACATTTTGCACTTATCATCATCCAATTAACAATTTTTTGATTAGAATGATAGTGCCTTGCTAGTTCTTGGCACACTAGTGCATTATAGACCAAATGCCTACCTTGCTCAACACTGATTATGACATATAATCACATGTAGAATCTCTTTTAACCTCATGCAAATAATTTCAACGATGCATTTATAGAGGACATTGCAATAAGATATAGGTCTAAATTCACTTGCAAGCCTAGGTATGAATACTTTAGAATACTTTCTCTATTGCATACACAGGAATCCTATTCAAATATGATAAGGTCACCCTAAAGCCATTGATAGCCATTTTTAATCGAATATTGCCCTAAAGCATTTGATAGCCACCTCCACCGTATGCCAAACCTATGCTAAAACTGTAAGTTGAATTTGTCAAGTTTTTTTAACATCAACATGAGTCAACTGTATGTGCATAGTCCTAACAAGAGTTGTTCCTTAAGTAATGACTATGGATCCATTTCACCTATAGGTTGTTATCCTTATGAGTAGTATCCCATATAAAGAAATTAATGCTTTGTTCCAAATGAAAGTATTGTCTATACCCAATCCGCCAAACTTCTTTGGATGGCAAATCAAGCTATTGATAGCCATTTTTAATCGAATATTGCCCTAAACATTTGATAGCCACCTCCACCATGTGCCAAACCCATGCTCAAACTGTAAGTTGAATTTGTTAAGTTTTTTTAACATCAACATGAATCAACTGCATGTGCATAGTCCTAACAAGAGTTGTTCCTTAAGTAATGACTATGGATCCATCATACTTATGAGTAGTATCCCCTATATAAAAATTAATGCTTTGTTCCAAACCGAAGTATTGTCTATACTTAATGTGCCAAACTTCTTTGGATGGCAAATTAAGCCCCATGCTGCAAAAGGATTCCGCATGTGATGATCTTTCCTTTCCCACAATAGATTTTCACAAACTCTCTCAATGTCGTTAATCACCATCAGAAGCAATACAAAAATCTGCATCCAGAAACCGATCACCCTGGTAAGCACCAAGTTTAACAAAACTACCCTTCTTGCATATAATATACTTCTACTACCCCAAACTTTAACGTCAGCTATAATTTCGTTAGCCAACATTCTATAATCATTCTTACTCAATCTTGATGATGTATAAAAACACCAAGATATTTGAAAGGTAATTGACCTTCTTAAAAACCAATTTCCCTAAGCAACGACTCTTTGTTATTTTGCTACATACCTCCAAAAATAATTTATGACTTTTATACTTAAGCAAAGCAATCTAGAACCTCATTCGTAGCCCGCATATATTCTACATCTTCTTTGCTGAATAGAACTAAATCATCTGTAAAAATCATATGATTTAGTTGCACATTCTTGAGAAAGACAGGTTCTTGAGCCGTTACCTTCAACATTCTAGACAAAAATTCCATGGCAAGAATGAAAGTTAAAGGAGAAATGGGGTCCCTATTCCCCACTCCTCTGCCCCCTTGGAAAAATCCATGGCTCTCCCTATTGAAACACATCAAATAATAACGAACAGATTAACCACATCTCATCATCTTATTAACAAAATTCTGAGTGGAATGATAGGCCCTTGCTAGTTATTGACACACTAATGCATTATGGACCAAATGCAAACCTTGCAAAATTGCACACGGATTATGGTATATTATCATAGGCAAGATCTCTTTCAGCCACATGCAAATCATTTTAGTGATGCATTTATAGAGGACTTTGTAATAAGATGTACGCCTAATTCAGTTGCATGCCTAGGTTATTGTACCTTAGTAAAAGGCTTGCATAATTGGAATCGTTGCTCACCAGAAAGAACACGTCATGCACTAAATGCTTCATTAATACACTCTGTCCAATTAGTGTGAACACCTAAGAGCCTGTGATAGAAGATATGCACAAGACTCATGATTTCCTATTTTTTGGCACCTCAACTATGACTAGTTTTTCTTTTTTAATTTTGAAAAAATAGATAATAAAAGATTGCGATTTCCAATATTATCAAAAATTAGGCAAGGACTTATCATACCAAAGTTATTGAGGGCTTGTTCATTTCCGTGTTTAGAAAGCTAATTAATATAATGAAATCTAATACCTATGTCATACTCCTATAAGCCACGCAAATGTACAATCAACAATATATCCACATCACTTATAATTAAAATGGATAATTACAAAATCACGCCCCCTTTTTCTCTTTCCATATCAAATCAAACATTAATTTTTTATCTCCAAAATATTTTGGAACATGTATTCTTTCATTGCTTGCTCTCTTTGAAAAATTCACACGAAGTATATAAATTTGAATTCATCAAACAATACAATCGATCAAAGATTGACAGGAAATTCATTCATAGTCATGATCCATCAACAATAAAATTGATGAAGCAATATCAAAATTTCCTAAAGAAGAGCAATCATTGATGGATCTAATTGACAAGTAGTTAAATAATTAAATCATTAGAAGTCGACCTAAAAGTCATAGTTGTGTGAATAAAAGAATATATAACATTGTATTATGTGTTTTATTTGCTTTGGAGTGAGGCTTTTCCCCCTTTATGATTTTGATGATCATCGTTTCAAATTTTTTTAAAAAAATTTTCAAGATAAGTTTATAAATTGATCAAGTTTATAAATTTGAAGTCAAAGTTGTATAAATACTAATCTCTTATCATTGTTCAAGATAAGTTTATAAATTGTTCATATATTAACCTTGTTCATGTTTGTATGATCTAAACATGGCGAAGAAAATTAAATAGATTGGGATATTATTGAACTTATTTAAACATTTTGATGAGTTTGATCATATGTTTTGGTTTCCTTTAATTTATCTTGGTAGTCAATTGTTCACTCAGAAAAATATTATTATTTTGGGTTTGAGTCAGTTGTATAACATAAGTCTTAAGAATATTCGGTAAAAATGATAAAATTATCCTTTCCTTTTGTTAAATTAGTTCATCTCTATATGGCTGATATTGAAACAAGAAATTGAAGACAATTAAATCAAGCTAGTCTTAGGCAATTTTTACGATTTCATTTTCTTCGAGATGCTTAATCATTTGTTTTTTTTGGCTATCATGTTCAATTTATTTTGTTAGATTTTTCTATAAAATTCATAAAACTGATTGCATTGATGGATAACTATTCATAGCAATATGGTTGATTGTTGTTTAATTTATTTATTGTTTCTTGATTAATATTGAAATTATTCTTAATTGGTTGCGTAGTTGTTCATATTCTACATTGTCATGGTCCAAATGGAGATTATATTATTTATTTTTATGTATAGTTGGTGTTTTGGAATGTGAAGCGGACATTTATATAAGAAGTGGGCAATGTGGACATTGTGAATGAGAAAATGCCTATGTAAACCTCAGCTAGTGCAACTACTATTTGTGGCACATGAAAGTAGAATTTACATAAACGTTTAGCAAAAACGACAAAGTTGTTCGTGCCCTTTGTTAAATTTGTTCATATCTATATGACTGGTATTGAACCATGAAAGTAAAAGACAATTAATCAATTTAAGGTAATCTTGAATTGGGGCAATTATTATTTTTTTTAGAAGCTTAAAGCATGTGCAATGGATAAGCCTTCCCCTCTTCAGTGTAAGACTCATCAGTTTGGCTCACTATATAAATTGATACACATGGAACCCATAACCAAACACATTTAATTACTTTAGTTTTATGTTTACATTCTTATTTGAATTTTTTTATTTTGTGAAAAATAATTCACGCATAATAATTTGATAACAAGATTAATTAAAAGCTCTTACTAAAAAAATAGAACAGGTTGACCTAAAGATAACACTCATGGTTGAATGAAAAACTACACTACTTCGATAAAAAAATAAAAAAAGATACATTGATTATAAAATTCGACTAAAAAAACCAACAAACATTCTCTTCATGAAAAAAGAAAGAAAAATTACAGGAGTTTGGCAAAAAAAAGATGCAATGGATCATAATATTTGATTAAAAGGAACTACAATACACAAGTTCAACATAAAAAAAATACAATATAAAAGATGTAGAGCAGCATTATCGTCTCTGTTACTGCCCCTAACTTTGTTTCGATATTTCTTCAATCAACTTCCCTTGGAGATGTGTATGCATGTTAAGGTCGCGAACTTTTTGCCGACATTTGAAAGTACATCTCATAGCATGGATGGTGCTCATGGTGACCAATCGGCTCTGAGGTAGTGCCCTCCATAATGTTGTAAACAAATGCAAGCTTGTAGTTATCCCGCTCATGCTGAACAATCATGTTATGGAGTATCACACATGCTCTTATTATAAGACTGATGTCTTCTTCCTCCATGAGTCTAACAGGGTCACGTACTATGGCAAATTAAGTCTGTAACACGCCAAAGGCTCACTCATGTCCTTCCTAACTAACTCTTGATGTTTAACAAAAAATTTTCCCATTGGGTCTTATGGAAATGGGATAGTTTTAACGAAAGTCACCCATTTTGGATAAATTCCATTTGTAGGAAAATATCATATCTTGTACTCATAGTCATTAATGAAATACTCACATTTAGGAGCTTGATCTTCATACAAATCCTGGAAAATTGGTGAGAAGTCAAGGACATTTATGTCATTGAGAATTTCTAGCAAACTGAAGAACGCATGCCATATCCAAAGATCATATGATGCAACGATTTGAAGAATGATAATTGATTCCTTATAAAATCATTTCTAAAATGATGTCTTCCAAGCCGCTGCACAAGTTTTCCACTCCCAGTGCATGTAATTGATACTTAACAATATACCGAAAAATCATGGGTTTCAACAACTTGCAATGCATGATCAACATCGACTTTATTTGTTTTTATCGAGTACGCTTCCCCAAATACCTCTATCATACCTAAGGCAAAATTCTTCATGCATTCTAGTGTGCTGCTTACACTAATGTTCAAGCACTCATCCAGGCAATCAGCCGTTATACTATAGGCAAGCATTTGCATGGCTGTAGGACACTTGGTCAATAGTGTCAACCCATGCTTTCCAGTCGTATCATGCCTCAACTGAAAGCACTCAGAATGATTGCTAAGCTCCTCCACAATGCGGAGAAATAAGTGATTTCACTCTCTAAATCTATGACTAAAATAATATTTATCGTTAATTGAATCTTGTGCCAAGTAGTCTTCGTATAAGCGATCATGAGCATGTTCTCTACCTCTCCTAATATGTTTTTTCTTCACTCGAGGCCTGGATGCTGAAACTGTTAGCTCTTTGCCTGCTTACCTAGGATCTTTTGCTAAGTAGTTTTGTATAAGAGATCATGAGCATGTTCTCTACATCTCCTAATATATTTTTTCTTTACTCAAGGCCTGGATGCTGAAACTATCAGCTCTCTTGCTACTTACATAAGTTGTAGAAGGAATGATATATGTTGCATATCTTTTTGATGACTAAGTAGTTTTTTTTATCACAAGGGGCAAAATAAGCTCATCATATGAACTGTTGATTACGAAACTCAGACCATCTAATGAGGATGACGACGAGGATGGGAGGACAAGGAGGATGGTTCTTCTTCAAGGGGCATCTTATCAACATTGAAATTGTCCATTATAAATGACATGTGTAACATAATAATGATTACAAATTAATGTAATAAAGAGTACTTTTGATTGAACAAGGGGGCATAATAATTTTCATTCCATAACGAAACATGATTACAGCATTTAATTTATAAGACAACACATACAAAATAAAGTTACACAATAAGATCTTACAATGTATAATAAGCCAAGTACTTCTTGGCATCTATCTAAGCAAGGGGAGCGAAGACATATTACCCAATTGATGACAAAAGCCACAGTCTCTCCCATTTGATTTTTTCTCTCCTCACCTCATAATAAGCGGCATCTTCCGAAGTCACCCCTGATATGTTCATTATCATTGTTTTACCGTTATGCATTGTCTCTTCCATTCCTACTTCCTCAACTTAAATTAAGCCTTCATCTCCTTAAATTGTTTATGGTCATCCCTATGTGAACGGCATCCTTTTGTTGTTGCCACCTTGTCACCAACTGCGGTGACCAAATATTTGAAGATTTACATCATTATAGTGTTATTTGTGTTAAGCTATTTGAAATGGTAAGTACCAACTCAACAACTGTGTTGTTAGCCTTTTCTTTGCCCTTTTCCTTCGTAGCTTTCCTTCCCCCATGGTGGTGTACGGACCCACATCCCTGAGGGTGCAATCCCTCATGGATGGTTTGACTTCTGTTTCGCTGGGTATTTTTTATTTATTTTTAAGAAAAAGGTGATTGTTAAATTTTATTTTATTTTATTTTTGAAATCCAGAATTAGTAGATTTATAGGAATGCACTAGGAAACTGGATCCAGATCCTGATCTAGAAACCTGGCCTAGTTCCTGGGCTAAAATCAGATCTAGTAATTTGATCCTGATCCATTGTAATGACTGTTGTCTATTTCAGCAACCCAGTTGGGTTCCTGCATTACAGTAAGGCCCAGCTCGTAGTCTAGACAACTCCATTGTCATGAATTAGAATCGTTCGCTGTAAGATAAAAAAAAGTGAAAAATAAGAAAGAATGAAAAGACAAAATAATGATGTAATTAGTAGAGTCACCAGTGAGTTTCAGGAAAACTTACAAACCATATCAATTTTTGAAGAAAACTTTGTTGATAGGGACAATCGAAGGGACAATAAAAGGACAAATTTAAAGGACCCCGAGCAATTGCCAGTGTGGTGATCATCTTGCCTCCTTATTCTCAAACTGAGGAACTAGATTTGGGAGTGACGGTACGATAATGTGATGGAATACATCACACCACCACCCGTCATCATTAACGGCCTGTTCAATATGGAAAGTCAAAGCTTTTAATTACACTATTACACAATCATACAATATATTAGTATAAATCATAATAAAACCATTTAATGCAAACATAAGTAAAGCAAATAAACTACAATGGCGAAAGATAACCTAAACGTTACATTTTTGACAATGGTGAAATCAAAACAATAAAAAAAAGATCAAGTAGAATGCTAGGAGAAAGATGAAATTTCGCCCTCAGACTAATCCACCTGATTTACCTGAGGAACTTAAAAAAGTGATTAATCCTCAATGCCTTCACTAGGAGACTCAGGATTTAAACTCTTAAATTTGTAGAAGGTCCTCGTAAATTTTCAACTCTTACAATGACAATCTATAACTGGTTCCAATTAATTGATGATTATTTGATGCCCTTGACCCTAAGAGGTAGCCCTCTTTTTATAGCAAATGTATAGACATACGTAGCCTAGGAAAAGGAGACCAACTACTAGTCTTATTAAACTTAATCTTAATAGGTTCACTAATTTAACTAGTAATCTGATTTAACTAGGTGCACTAGACTAATCAGCCACATATTAGGATTAGGATTAATTAAAACTGACTCAGACTTGGAAAGAGGGAAAGGTGGAGACCCGGACAGCTTCCCAATTGGTGAACTGCTTGGTTCCCTAGCCCATTGGGGCTGTTCCCTCGGGTACTCCCACCTAATTGGACTGTAATTTCCTTAATTAGACTCTTATTTTGTTAATCACTTTGTTGGGTCCCAAATGCATAGTTGGGATATTATTCTCATTATTGCACAATTTAAAAAATAAAAATTATAGATGCCATTTTTAGGTGTTTATAGTTAGCCCTCACTTTGATTGACCATGTGCAAGGTGATGATCAAAGTAACAGTCTTCCCTTCTAGCCGTTTGTATAGTTGGCCTAATGTGACTCCTGAACCTGGCCACTAAGAGGCAAGAGATTTCATGTCCACCAATCTTTGCTGTACGATAATTTTGATGATATTTTATTATGCGAATATTCAGCGGGTTCCTAATTAATCTATCCTTGACGCTAAATTAGCTTACCTCTCATCGATCTAACATATTTAACCTTGATGCCAGATTAGCAACCCTATATGCCAATCTAGTGGATCTATTCTTGAATCTTGGCACCGGATTAGCGAATCTTGCTGATTTAGCGGATCTATTCTTGATGCAGGATTAGCAGGCCTATTCTTGATGTAGGATTAGCAGACCTCTTGGCGGTCTAGTGTACTTAACCTTGATGCTGGATTAGCAGACCTTTCACCAGTTTAGTGGGTTTGCCCTTGACACGGGATTACCGGACCTCTTGCTAGTCTAGCAGATTTTTCATGAGTTCATCATTGATGCTGGATTAGTAGAACTCTTATCGGTTTAGCGGATTTACTCTTGATGCTGGATTAGCATATCTGACGCCGGTCTAGCGAATTTACCGTTGACACAAGAATGGCGGACCTTTCGTTGGTTTAGTGGATTTTTAAATTTATGTTCTTACTTAAGGACTCTTATGTTATTTGCTTACTATTATTTTTTGACCCATTTTTTCTTTCCTACATTATTGTCAAAGATAATGCATGCTTCGAATAACTTGAGCGATAAATTAACAAGTTTAGATTTGCCCTTGCTTGGCATGGAGTGTTGAACCCAACTGAGTTCCCTTTTCCACTTGTTCTTCTTATTTTTCCACTTGTAGCTTGCTTTAGTGCATGAGAGAGGCAGTGGTTGCAGCCACAATTCTCCTTGGAATCCGGCCGAGTTCCCCTTACCATTTCTTCGACTTTTCTTCTTGTGTTTTGCTCTTTTAACGAGGTAATGCATCTGAGTTCACTCTTTCAGGAACCGGTCAAGATTCTTGCTCATTGATTGAGTTTTTATGGTTGTATGCATAAGGAAATGTACCGGCTAGGTCCCTATGGCAGTGTTCTTGCTTTTTCTTCTTTATTTTGATGCACATTGGATGCTTGAATTCTTAGATTCCCTCCTTATTGCATGTAATGATGCTGATTGGTTCCTTATACGTTGGCTTTTTTTTTTCTTTCTTTCTCCTTGATTTAGAGTGCTTCTTGCATGCTTTTGCGAAAGAATCCTGCATGTGAAACCTGGCCAGTTTCCATGTTCTTTCGCTTGCCTTCTTCTTATATACATAGCCCCCTTGGCTTTGTGTAAATCACACCATCCTTCTATCTTGCATTCGAATGCACGTTCCTCTCTTAATTTCTTCCACTTTCTCTTTTCTCCATTAGCAATATCTTAGTTGTGTTTCAAAAAAAATAATGAGTGTAAGAAGAGCTCATCCACCTCATAGAAATGTAATGCCTCCACAAGACTCCTTCATTGAGGGGGGATGGAGGCATGTCAATGCCTAGAATGGGAGTGATCCCTTATTAGATGTGGGTCGTCATGTATCTAGTCATGCTACTATAAATGCACTAAGTGTTATTTCTTCACTTATCTTTCTTATTTCCATCTAACATGGATTTAATGTCATTTTTCATATTTTCCTTTTCAGGATGATCTAAATAGGATGGTAGTGCCATAGGAAATTTGTGAAAGATTTAGGACATTAGAGAGTTCAAATCCAATCGGTGCTAAAGCGTGTTAGGTTTAATGCGTTCCATTATGCATTGAGTGGGGTGGCAAATTTAACCAACTGATGTGTTACTCAAGGTGTGGTCAAGAATTTTTACAACACATCAACACATTTCACCTCCTGTTTGGTGACATGACTGTAATTTCTTTCGATTTTGCTACGCTAATGAATCTTGAATTCACAGGGGAATCGTTAGTATACTAGGAGGATTTCTACATCCATTGCGACTAAGTCTCACACAGGAGTATTCCTCATGAAGATCACTTTTCTTATAGTATTTCCATTGATTTGATGCATGATGAAGAGCGGTGGGCACAACATTTGCCCCATCAACAATCTCGTCTCATTCTTACTCTTCTTCTTGGCATGATTATCTTCATTGAAATTGGTAACCGTTGCCATTTTCATTATTTGGTTGACTTGGTTGACTTAAACAGAGTAAGTAGCTTAAACTGGGTACTTCCTGCATGTTCTACCCTTATCCATGGAATGCATCAAGGAGTACAAAAACCTGAGCGCACTCATAAGGAACAATGTACAAGTATACCCCTTCGGGCTTTACAGAGAGCTATCGAGGTAATGAATTTTTCCCTATTTTCCACCCTTCTATGCTTGATAATGTTTAACATTAGCTGTTTTATTTTACAGCTTTGATTTTATGAATATTTTCAGACTTTTCATCTAGATCATACACCATAAACTTTCCTGCAATGGCCTCGTAGATTAAAGAGAACCAAAACAGTTCCAGTTAGGAGATCTTCAATGTCTCTATGTAGCCATTAATGCTTTAGAAATAGTAATGTTATTTTATTTTGAAAATAACTCAATCGAAGGATTTTACTCTCCGAACCTCCTCTTTTGCAGGCCAATTGTCGCCCATTGGAAAATCGCATTGCGACTCCTGAAGTTGAAGACACCCAATTCTACACGCAATGCCAAGTCCTTATAGAATGAACTTTTAGTTTCATCTGGTACTTGGATGAGCGGGTTACCACCCAAGTTTCCAACCATGGCCTTAGCTTGTTCGTTTGGATCCACCCTGATCTATGTTCTATATGAGATCTCTTATTCTAGAAGATATGGTGAAGATAAAGTCGGGCATTCATTTTGTGGACTATGTGGACCACCATGGCGATTATGTAACCCCTTCTTCAACATCTGATGACCTATTTGGTATATTTTCCTTTTTGCTTTCTTTTCTTTTATTCAACATTCATGATGCTAATGTTCATGATTCTTGTTTCGTAAGTAATCGTGGTCAAGGCTCCAATGCTGGGCTTGAACATTTGTGTGTCTAGAGAAGGGGAGAAAGCCACCTATGTGGAGGTCCCATTGGTTTGCAAATCAGAGCGCCTATAACTCTCATTTCCTCCTATGTTTACTGGGACAAGCTTGTTGCTTACCTTGTTTGCCATGAGTTGAATTGCAACCTTTTAACTATTCTCTTCTTTTTAGTGTAATCGCTAGCATTATGGGCTAATAGTGTGCCATTTCCACTCCATGAGGAGGATATGTTTAAACGTTTTTACTTGGTATCATCCTCAAACAGACAAGGTGAGTTTCTCCCTTTAAGTTGAGCTTGTATGTTATTGTTTTCATTGATTCTTCTTCCTTTATGCTATAAGGACATGAAGAAGAGGTTCAGCCACAGAGATCTCATACCTCTCATTCTAAAAGGCGTTCATCTGCTAGGGCTCAAGATAGTCTAAGTCTTCTGGTGCTAGAGAAAGGGGCCCATATCCAAACTCCCTATTGGAGGTGTAATCACTCCAAATTCCACCAATCCTTATGCTCGACTCTCTTCCTTGAGAGAAGCCTATGTATCTTGCATTCTATACTGTGATTCTTCCTTTAGACTAATGCATAATGATCCTCCATGCCATTCCTAGGCCCCTGGGGGAAATCCTTGAGCTGATGTGGGCACCAATCATGCCTCTATTGATTCTGGTTATACTTTAGGGTATGTGAACTACTTATTTGGCGGAAGTAGCAGTGGGTTCCTAAATAATTGGTAGGGGGTAATCCATTAGGTCTATGCATGATTGTAACACCCCGAGCCCTCTCAGATCGCAAGAAGTTACCAGGAATGACATAAAGGGTCGTAGACTGGCCCCACCAATCACCACAAGTCTTTTCGGCATGCTTCGTCCTTGCTCACACTCTGCCTGAGAAACTTCCCAGGAGGTCAACCATCATAAGATTTATCAACAAAAAGCACGTTTAATTGTGGAGTTCTTACGGGTGGGATCCTCAAAAAGAAAGGCGCACCTTTGGTAATATAAATAGTCACTTCAAATCCTTTTTAAGCCACATTCGGGGTGTTATGATCACCCCCACTTGAACTGTGCAACGTCCTTGTTATGCTCACTAACCGACCGGCTTACGTGTCCTCTTGACCAACAATTCATCCCAGTATCTTTGCCTAGCTAAGTGACTGCCTAGTGCTCTCCCGTCCACTGGCGCAACTCACAACCGCGGGTTGGCTTCAATACCATCTGTAATGCCTCGATCCCTTCTCGGGTCGCAGATATTATCAAGAACGGCTTTTAAGGATCGTTGATTGGCCCCATAAATCACCACAAGTCTTTTAGGCATGCTTCGCCTTTGTTCACATGTTGCCTGGGAAACTTCCTAGGAGGTCACCTATTATAAAATTTATCCACAGCAAACATGCTTAATTGTGGAGCTTTTATAAGTGGGCTCCCCGAAAATAAAAGGTGCACCATTGATGATATAAATAGTTACTTCAAATCCTTTTTAAGCCATACACAGGGTGTTACGATGATGCTTTGACTATGACACTGCAATGTAATTTCAGCTTTTATGCGATGCTAAGTTCATGCAAATTTTTACGCAAGCTTAATCTGGCTCTAATGCACATTGTCCCTCATTCCCCTCAAAATAAAAAAGATGCGAAAAAGAAAAACGACATTATAAGTACTTAAGAGCTCTATGGTTCTAAGTAATAATTCAAAAATTTTTATTAAATAACTCCTAAATTGTAATCAATAGAAGTTTTTAAGTTGGGAAAGGGGGAAATAATGGAAAAAATGAAAAGACCAGTTGTGGCCCGATGACTTGCCTGGATACCGGTTGGGCTCTCCACTTGGCCATGCTGCCCAGTCCCATTTGGACTTGGCATTATATCCAATCCAAATTGGACTCGATCATTAACCCAACAAAAACAAGGAATTGGCCTGTTCCTTAAGGAACAATTTGGCTAAGTTCTTCTTGAACTTGGATCAAATTTCTACAACTATAAATTAAGGTTGCCTATTCTTTGATTTCCATCAATTGGCAATGAGATCCCGTAAGCTCAAAAATAGCAACAATGTCATTTGAAAAGATGCTAACTTCCTGGCTCCTTTCCGTTGATGCTGCAGATAAGCATGGCCTTAAGAGTCTTCACTTGAATAATCTTCTTAGCCTATGCTAAGTTAAGATTTCCTTGGATTTCCTTATAGTTGCTGTCACTTTTTGGATCCTAAATTGCACATCTTCCGCTTTAGGGAGCACCAGTTAGTCAGTAATAGCATGAAAGCATGGCCCTTACACTCCCCCCCTTAAAAGAATTTCGTCCTCGATTGGTGAAAATAATGCGGGATATTTCTCACGCATTTTGCTTTCTAACTCCCAAGT
>NCQV01003947.1:3483-14075 GCA_002740545.1 Lophocereus schottii | reverse complement strand
TATACACACACACACACACGCAGTCCATATTGATTAAAGAAGAAGCTCCTCAACTTGATCTATGAAAATCATACAAAATTTCTGGTTTTAACATTTTGACTCCAACTTGGTATTTAGTGACTTTTAAGTATGAATTTGCCCATTTAAACCTTTTTTGCAATCAAAAGAGCAAATAGAGAAGGTGAGGGCAACGAGGAAAAGTGAAGAAAAACATGCAAATTTACAAATAGCTCTCAAAATCTTCAATTCACTGATGAGAAAATGAAAAACTACTATTCCAAACCCAGATGTGGGAAGCGATCGCGAAGGCCCTATAGAGATGGTTGGAGGAACTTGGGGTCAAAGGACCGCCAAGGACCATCCTATCCCAAAATAGGAGAAAAGCACTAGAAACAAATTTTAGCATGATAGCAACATAAACAAGAAAAAGATTAAGCAAATGAAAAAAAAAAAGCAAACAAATGTAGGATCAAATAAGCAAAATATGTGAACAAAGATAAGAAAGAATATAATAGCAAAATAAAAAGATTTTGGAAGGTTTAACTAGATTTAACTTGTTCTTGAGAGAACTAATTAAACTAACTAAACCTAACTAAGAAGTTTACATAACAGTAATTACTTGAGATCTTTTGACCAAAAAAAAGGATCTAAAAGTTTGGAAAGATATAATTGGGATTAACTAACTCTTGAAAGAGCTAATTGGAACCAACTAAAGCTAACTAATAAATTTAGACCTAGAGACAATTAGAGATGGGATGAAAGAATTTGAAAGTTTTTAAAGGGGGAGACAAGTCTCTTACTCAAAGGAGTAAATGGGGTACTTATAGACAAATGGGGCTACATCCTCAACAAAATTCCAATGGCTCTTAACGATTAAAAATAAATTCAATAAAAATAGGGGATATAAACTAGTAAGAGAAATAGGAAAAATGAAGAAAATTATAAGGATCATATGATTCCTTGTCATTCACAATAAAGAGAAATAGAAGCAAAGACAAAATGATGACAAAGGCAGTAAGGCATAAACAATTAAAACAATTTCAAAAAAAAAAGTGACTTTATTACTACTGCACCAAAAACAAACATAATGCAAAAGCAAAGATAGGGATCATTTTTGTAATGTAGCTTGGACAATCGCCACTACAAAAAGTCTTTTTTTCTTTTTTTGTCCTTGTCTAATGCTTTTCCCTTTTTTTTTGAAATTACACAGGGGTGGGGGAGATGTTAGGAACCAAAGGATTTTTTTCCCCCTTTTTTTGAGTTTTGTCCTTTTTTTTATCTTTTTTCATTGTGTCTTTTCTTTTTATTTTCCTTTTTTTTATTTGAATTATGTTTAGAAGTTGAATTTTAAGCTTTTATTTTGGACTTTTGTAGTTCGGCGAATTTTTGTATTTTTGAACCTTGGCTCATAATTGGGCCTACATTAATTTTAATTTTTCCTTTTGTTTTCAAATATTACAAAAATTATGTTAAAAAACACCCCTGGTAAAAAAAAAAGTCAAAATCCGATGCCTACATTAGATTTATGGTAAGGATCCTCACAATGAGTGGGCCTTTCTTGGAGTGGGAAAGCAGAATCCCAAATTTGACTTATATTTGGCTAATTCCAAGAAAAGGTTTCTTTTGAAGTTGGTGGATTTGCAAAAGAAGATGATCTTTTGAAAACTTCATCTTGGTGACTTCTAAGAGGAGAGGTTTTTGAACTTGTTTAATTGATCACAACCTTTAGGTAAATCATCATCTAACTTTGTTTGTAGGTTTTGGTTTTTTTTCCTTTAGTTGTTTATTTGCCTTTTTTTCCCTAGTTTCAAACTTGCTTTTGTTGCCTTTGCCTCTTACAATAGGATTCTGAATGTCTAAAAATGACATCTTACTTTTAATAAGACTTATGACAAAAATAATAGGTCAATTTGAATTTTTAAGAACCCAGTCTACGGGAGGAACTGGCCCAATGCGCTAGTTTCTATGTGAACCCTATTGGGTTCACTACAATGATAACCCTCCCAGGTTCCCCATCCTCCTTTTTTTCCTAGACCTATTCTTATTAGGCCAAGACAGACAGACATTTATACTGAATTTTTGTGTCTAGTTAAATTAATTTCGGTTAATTAATTAGAGTTCTAGTCTTATAAGACAGTCTATTTTAGATAAAGCTTAACCGGAATAGGATTAGGTCTCCATTTCCTAGGCTGATTCACGTAGTCTTCTCAACAACTATGAAAAGGGGGATGACCCCTTGGGTGAGGGCACGATGAAAAATCATTGAGAGCGACATAGAGTTAGAGAAAAGAAGAGAGATTTAGAATCCCTTGTCTACATGTGAGAAACAGTGTTATGAGAGAGAAATCACACATTTATCCTAAAAAATGTCTTTTGCTGGCTTCCTAGAAAATTCAGGTAGGGTTATCCTGATGGCGCATTTTATAACACTCTTTCCCTTCTCTTTACCCCATTTTATTGAATCTGTTGGATTGTGGCTTGGGCAAGATGTAATCTGCATATCGTTTCATCCCCGCCCGCTGTAACAATTTGAATAATTTTTCCTTTTGCTTTGAATGACATTGTGCCTTGATTATATGGATGGTTCTAATTTGTTACATGGATGTATATTAGTATAATTAAGTTTTAATTACCCATGTTGATTAGTAGATGCTGTTAGTGATCACGGGCGGTAATAAGATGCATCCCATCACACAACTGTACCATCCCCTTGAATCTAGAGCCTCAGTTTGAAACCAAGGAGTTAGGATGGTCGCCACGCCCGGAATCGCACGGGGGCCTTTGTAAAACCTTGTTGAAGCAGCTTCAATTTATCCTTCTGCGTCCTTCGGTGTTCCTATCGGTATGATCTACTTCAAAGAGTGGTAAGGTTTGCGAATCTTCCTGAAAATCACTGGCGACTATATTAGTTAAAGGGTTAATACTTTATTTCTCCATTATTTCATCTGACATCTACATTGTTGAATTTGGAGAAACATATTCGAACTCTGGCAACACAATCTGTCTCGACCAGAATCTAGGTTCTAGTCTAGCCCTTGGGTCCTTGGATCAGACCTGCACCTAAATTCCAAGCCAGGTCGAGGAAGCTATTAGAGCACAAACTAGGGATACTGGACCAAGCCCTGCCCAGGGAATTCAGTCGGGTTCCTTGGCCAAGTCCAAGGTCTAACTCCTGTGACCCTATGAATCTAATTCAACTGTTTTTTAAATTAAAAAATAAAAAAATATAATATGTTTGTTAGAAAATACAAAGTACCTATCAAACGAGTCCAACCATTCATTTTTTTAAGAGGGCGAGATTTGTACTTCAATACGGAAAACTATCTTAATTGTTCTTATATTATGCATATTTGCATCATAAGACGTTTCCCATCGGGGATCAACAATGTCTTTAGGTCAAACCCTGATTCTACCCCGCAGGAAAGTGGTTGGTTACTCAACCCATTTAGACTTCCAACTGAGCAAGCAGTTGCTTTACCCATTCACGACATACTTTCCTGGTCCCTACGACTCAGGAAAGCAAACGAAATGTTCCAGTCATCCCATACATTTTATCGATGGTGTATGAAAGGTTAGGTCATGAAAGGACTATTCTAAACCTAATTTGAAACACCTGTAGCATAAAACCATTGTTCAGCTTAGAACTCATGTGCAAGATTTGGAGTGCAACATGCCCTTGTATGATTTAACTTTTTTAATCTAAAGGACTATGCATTGACACCGTGGGTCTTAAGGGAACCCCAATTAGGGAAAATTGAGTCTAGGAGTTGGATTAGGAACCAAAACAGCTTCTGGGACAATTGAGTCCTAATAGTGCTCTTGATCTAGAATCTAAAATGTTCTAACTCCAGTTTAGTGTACCAGTTTTGGTAAAAAGAAAAAAAAGAAGGAAAAACTCAGCTGGAATTCTAAAATTAAAAAAAAACAAAGAAAAGAAGGTGAATTGGCAGTCTATGTCGAGGAATAGAATAGAGTCCATGTTCAGCGTAGCAGAACCCAACCGGGATCCAATTAGGAAGTCAAGTCGAGTTTTTGTCCTTTTAGAGTCTGCATTCATGGCATGAAGCTATATTATGGGCTCTTCGTCCTAGAGTTAAGTACATAAGTCAACATGATTTATGTAAGGCCATTAATAAAAAAACATCCATACTAGCGAATCCTGAGCACTTTACATTGTCAACCAAGAAGGTAAGACAAAGAAAATGTATGAACGAAGTTCGTAGACCGGGAGACTTCTATCATAAGAACAATATGAGGAAACTCCACCTATTGGTCAAGGGTGAAATCCAAATCCAAGTCGAACACAACACCAATTCCAATGGACGGAAATAACAATGAGATAGCCCACATCCTAAAGATCCTAGAAAAGATGTAGGATAGGATGGATGAAAGTGAAAAGAGAATAGAAGCAATGGTCATTGCACTCCAGGGCCATAACAAAGAACCCCATGGCAAAGAAGCTGATGATTAAGAAGGGGAAGATAAGAGGGAAAACCCCGATGCTGTGAAAAAAGGAGAGAGGAGGAAAAAAGCGCTCATCTATTGGGTTTGCAGGTGAATCATATACATCAATTACTAAAAGAATCCTCTATGTTCAATAATTGCTTTAATGGTTACGTAAGGATTCACTACCACCCCGAAGGGAAATTGCCTCTTAAGTTCTTATGCCAGACATAAAATTCGATGGAAATGAAAATCCTAATCATTATGTGAGAAACTTTGTCAGTGATATGACTCTGAAAGGAATTGATAAAGACATCTTTAACCTTATATTCTCCTGGACTTTCGATAAAGATGTCATGAGGTTGTACAATGCTCTGGGCCCACGAAAGGTCAAACATAGGAGGATCTATGTAGAGAGTTCTTGCATCAATGTTCTTGCAATATTGACTTCCTAATCACTCTTAGGGACCTAAAACTCATTAATGAGGATGAAAAGGAAGGCCTCTCTAACTGTCTTGCTAAATGAAGGGCAAAGGCCGGTCATATGGTCGATTGACCCTTAGAAGTCGGTCAGTTAAGATTATTCATTATGAACTTACAACCCACGTACAGCCAGCACCTGCGGTTTACTCCCTTTGAGAATTTTTTTGTACTGAGGAATTTAGGGATGCTAGAAGAGGATGAGCTAGCTAGGGAAAACCTACTTAAACTAGCTGGAAAACTAACTACTAGAATAAAGTAAAGAAAATTGGCAGTTCATCCAACAAAGAAGTAAATGTGATAAATCACTATGCAAACTACACCTCCTTCGAGATTACTTACACTAGCCTTACTGCTACCTATGGAAAAGATTAGTCTCCCTGAAATTGGACCAGTGATAATTGAAGCAACAAAGTAGGAAAGGACTTCAATCCGACCAGATACTGTAAGTATCATACAGCTCAGGGCCATGATACTGAGAATTGTTGTACCTTCAAGAATAGGTTAGAATGAATGTTCAAATCAGGGCAGCTACCTTTGCCAAAGGCTACTCAAAAGCCTAGCAACAACAATCCACTTGGAGACAACAATAGCACATTTACAATCAGTAACAATCCCAAGTGTGATTAGGACCCTTCAGGGTACATACAGAGCATTAATGAACCAAAACACAAAGTCTACCTCCTTGCACAATGGTTAGAAGTCTGTTGGCTATGGGAAAGTGATGAGGAAGATGGGTATAAGGCGCAAGAAGGATTCTGGCTTAATGAAGGGAGCGATGAAGACTTCTGGGGAGAAGAAGAAAAAGAGGATTCTCTAATGAAAGAAGACGAAAATAAGGTCCAGCACCTCACAAAAATTATGCGGTATCAAGCCCAAGGCCATAGAAGAAAAGGGTGCAGAACTTAAAGAAGAATGCCCTATTTGCAACAGTTGATTAAAGTGGCCTCACAAAAGAACAAATAATTATTAATTGAAGAACTAAATAAGATAAACCTATCACATGACACTACTCCCGAGGAAATGATAGCCTTAATTAAACCTGGAAACAACACTATGACTTTTAACAATAAGAATCCTCCACCACAAGGCACATCACATAACAACTCTTTATATTTAAACATGACCTGTCTTTAGAAATATTCTCCTTGGTGGATAATGGTTTGGCTTTGAATGTTTGCCTTTAAGGAACGTAAAGAGGTTGGGAATCCAGGAGAGTCAGCTCCTAGCCCCTTCAACGCACCTTCGAGCATATGATACTTCAAAGAGACTGGCTCTAGGCACTATTCTCCTTCCCATTAATGTGGTCCCATTGAGAAGAATGCAGAATTCTAGGTTCTAGACATTGCAGCCACTTTTAATTCGCTCTTAGGATGCCCATGGTTCTATGAACATCAGGCAATCTCCTCCACGCTACCTCGAAAAGTAAAAACGCTAATAAAGGGAGAAATGGTCACCATCGAAGACAATAATCTATATGCCACTATTACCAACAAAGAGTCAGTATTAGAAGTACAACATAACTGAATTAATGATGAACTCTACAATTCTGAAACAATAGCATTCTTGGGAAAGGAACCATCTCCCTTTGACTTTGATCCTTACTCAAACCTAAATGTGAACGCCATCTTCAAAGGATGGGGATATTTTCTAGGATTAGCATTGGGCAAAAGAGCCCAAGGTTGGACTACCTCTCCCTTGACCTAATAAGAAAATTATATATTTGGGCTAGGGTACCCACTTCTAAAGAAGTAGTCGAGGCCCAACGGAAAGAGCAAGCAGGAAAAATGGCGACCAAGAAAAGCATACTAGAAGGACTACATCATAAAGCCATATCCATGCATTCTTAATGGTCAGTTCCTCCGCCAAGGAGATAATTTTCCTTTTGTATGGTTTCCCTGAACCCCATTATATAAAAGAAAAGCGAATCTAGGTTTTAACTTTAGAAATGTTTAGCGATTGTCAATTATTGGAGGAGCAGGCGCTCACCTTGAAAAGTAAAGATCAATCCACACCAGATTGAATCAATTAGGCTGGTAACAACGTCTTTAGTATGTTGTTCGGGCAAGAGCACAGGAATAGGGAAGACCCCACTACTGTCTTATCTCTCGCTATGGCTAATCCAGGTTTCAACCCTACTGAATTCATCACTGAAGCTAACAGGAAGAATGGCACACAAGTGACTTGGAAGGCCGAGGAGGAAGGCAAAATCTTCACTATAGCTTTAGAAGAGTCTAGTATGCAGGTTAGCATAGAGTCTAAGAGTCAGTATTCTATTTTTTGCCAATTCTACTTAAACATACTAATTTTCGACTTCAATAAGATGAACTCTTTTGCTTACGACCATCTCATTCCTCTCTTTTTGAATGCTTTGCCTTAATAATCATGAAAATGAAGAAATAATCCCAAAAGACTTAGTCGAAGCAGAGAAGATCATGAAAACGAACTTCTATAATAGAGGATACAATAACAATTAACTTGGGGACAATTGAAGAACCCCGAGAGGTTAAGATAGGAATATCCTTAACTTCGGAGGAGTATGAATAATTCATTTCACTCCTAAAGGAATTCATAGATGTGTTTGCTTGGTCTTACAAAGACATGCTAAGCATAGATTAGGATATTGCTGAACATAAGGTCCCTCTCTATCTAGATGTCAAATCAATAAAGCAAAAGCTCTGTACAATGAAGTTGAAATAGGCTTTACAAATAAAGGAAGAGGTCCAGAAATAATTAGATGGTGCCTTCATAAGGGTTACATAGTACCCCCAATGAGTAGCTAACATAATCCCAGTCCCTAAGAAAGCTGGAAGGATACGGACGTGCATAGATTTTAGAGATCTCAATAAGGCAAGTCCAAAAGATTATTTCCCTTTGCCACATATAGACGTTCTGGTTGACAACACTGCTAGATATGCTCTCCTTTCCTTTATGGATGGGTATGCTGAATACAATCAAATCAAACTGGCCGAGGAAAACACACAAAAGACTACCTTTACTAACCCTTGGGAAACTTACTACTACACTATGATGTTGTTTGGGTTGAAAAATGTCAAGGTAACATATGAGAGGATTGCCACTACCCTGTTGCATGACTTGATGCATAAGGAAGTAGAGGTATATGTGGATGACATGATTATAAAATCCAAGGAAAGAGCGGGTCATGTCCCTACTCTTCGAAAATTCTTTATGAGATTGAGGATGTATAACATGCATCTGAGCCCACAGAAATGTGTGTTAAGGTCACCTCTAGCAAGACAGTAGGATATGTGGTTAGTCTAAGAGGAATCAATGTTGATCCCTAAAAATGAAAGCCATCCAGGTTATGACACCACCAAGACAGAAAAGGAAATACAAGGATTTCTAAGGTGCATACAATACATCAGTCACTTCATATCCAGATTAGCTTGGTATGTGAGCCCATTTTCAAGAATTAAAGAAGGGGGTCAAGCCATAATGGGATGAACAGTGCTAGGAAGCATTTGTCAAGATCAAGGAATACTTCTCCCATCCACCAATATTGGTATCTCCACAACTAGGCATTTGTCTCATCCTATATCTCAAAACCATTGCGACAATAATGGGTGCCATGCTGGCACAGAAGATTAAGGGAGAAGAAAGAGTAGTCTACTATTTGAGTAAGAAATTCTTTGAATATGTAACTCGGTATTCTCCCTTGGAAGAGATGCCCTTTCCTCAGTATGGGCATCCAAGAAACTTGGACATTTTATGTTGACCAACAAAATACATGTGGTAGCAACCACAGAACCCATAAAATACCTACTACAGTAACCAATGATCAATGGAAAGGTGGCTAGGTGGACGGTTATGCTATCAAAATTCGACCTCCAATACCTTCCACAGAAATCAGTCGAGGGAGGAGATGTGACCAACTTCTTAGCAGACCTGCTAACATAGGATTAAGAAAAAAAGACCTTCAATTTTCATGATAAGGCGGCTCTTCGAGTAGAAGATGACATATGGATGATGTACTTTGATTGGGCCTCAAATAAAAAGGGATTTAGAGCAGGCATCCACCTTGTAACTCCTAAAAGGACAAGCACCCCAATCTATATCAAACTGGACTTTGATGCTATCAATAATTTCACTGAGTATGAAGCTTGCATCATTGGGTTGCAAGGTGCTGTTGAAATAGGGCTAAGAACATAAGACTATATGATGATTACAACCTTATAATTAATCAAATATTACAAAGGTGAAAGGTGAGGAGTGATTTCTTGGTGCTGTACCAAGCCCATTTGATTGAACTTACCAAGAACTCTACCTACATTAATATACTTACTTGCCCCGTGAGGAGAATCAGTATGCTGGCACCCTGGCAAAGTTAGCTTCAATAATCAATATTCCAAGTGCCATCCATTCTATGACATTAGTAGTGGAAAGGATGGACAAACTCGCACATTGTTATGTAGTAGAAGCATGCCATGTTGACCTCGATGCATAGTATTATGACATCTACTAGTACCTAATAAAGAGGGAATATCCACCTAGATCCTCCCCAAAAGCGCAACGTGCATTACGTCAATACCATGAAGATAAAGGGAAGGGAAGTTGCATAAAAAGATTGACATGAGTATTACCTTACTTTGTGCCACCCACAAAGAGGCACATGAGATAATGAAGTATGTCCATCGTGAGGAATGCGGACCGCATATGAACGGTCACATGTTAGTAAAGAAGGTTCAACAGAAGAGATACTATTGGTCTAGTATGGGGGCTGATTGTTATGTATATGTCAGAAAACCACAAATGTCAAGCATATGCAAACCTGAAACACCAGCTACTCTCTTTCCTTTCAATGTTAAGTTCTCTATTGCCCTTTTTGCTCTAGGGAATTGATATCATTGGAAGGATAATCCCTAAAGGAATTGGAGGGCATGAATGTGTGGTTGTAACAATGGACTACTTCGCAAAATGAGTGAAAGCAACATCTTATGTAAATATCACCTCAAAACATGTGGCTAAGTTCATCATTAACAACATCATATGTGAATATGGAGTGCCACATGAATTAATAAGTGATTAGGGAAGTCATTTCAAGAAAGAGGTGTCCAGCTTATTAGAAAAGTATAAAACCCAGCATCACAAATCTTCCCTGTACGGACCACAAACAAATGGACTTGTCGAAGCGATTAACAAGAACATATGGAGAAAATTTGAGAAAATGGATGAAAAAGCATGAAGACTAGCCAGACAACTCCATTTGCCCTATGGGGGTATCGAACCTCAGTTCAGTCTTTGACCGGATCAACCCTATATTCTCTAGTATACTGAATAGAAGTGGTACTCCTAATTGAAATAGTCATACCCTCACTAAGGGTAATAGCACAAAATCAGATTCCAGAATTGGAATGTGCTAGAGCTCATATGAATAGTTGGTAATGACGAATGAAAAGAGGCTATGGGCCTTGCACAATGTTATTAAGCCCGAATCTCAAGAGTTTTCAATAAAAAGGTGAGGCCTAGGGACCTGCAAGAAGGAGACATGATGCTAAAGGAAATCAAGGCTTCAATCCAGGACCCAGAGGAAAGTTTCAACCCAATTGGATAAGCTCCCTCATAATCAAAACCATTCTATCAGAAGAAGCAGTAACATTGGCAAATCTAGATGGACCATTATACAAACTTGGTTCAATTAAAAAAGTATT
>NCQV01003870.1:0-21354 GCA_002740545.1 Lophocereus schottii | reverse complement strand
ACCCTATGTTATATGAACTCGGGTATGGGTGTCGAACACGAGTACGAGTCCATGTGTCCAACTTGTGAAAACTCTAACTTTATGACACATGGACATTGTCCCAAATTTGGACACGGATATGAGAAATTATTATTTTACATATGGAAGTAGCAATTTCAAGTTAATCTTCTAAGAATATTTCAATAGCTGAAAGGTTATCGAGTTGTCAAACAGCTGAACATTAAAGATCCATTAAAATAATAATGAATGACGAAGGGAAAAGACCATATAATCCTAATTTTTTTCACTTATGTTACTTTAGAGTTTGGATAAGGGTCCGACATGTATCTAATGTCC
This sequence comes from Lophocereus schottii, assembly GCA_002740545.1. NCBI lineage: Eukaryota > Viridiplantae > Streptophyta > Magnoliopsida > Caryophyllales > Cactaceae > Lophocereus > Lophocereus schottii. The sequence goes on along the minus strand of NCQV01003870.1, from coordinate 21,018 downwards.
TATCCACGAAGTGTTGTGTGAGACACAGGTACAGCAGGATAAAATGGAGAGTTCGCGTATCACAGGAAGTATCAATTCTCTACTCCATTTACTTCTACTTTGGCCTTCATTTTTATATCCATTTCAAAGCAAGAGAACCAAGAGAGATAGAGAGAGAATGGAGTGGGTTTGGATTCAAGAAAGGGGCCTAATCCAATTTGGTTGGGATTCTACTAAGGATCAAGAGGTTAAAAGAAAATTAAGCTGCTTAGAGGTGTGGGTTCTTTTAATCCCCTATATGAAATTAGTTTTGAAGTTAAAGTGTTTTCTTGTTGTGTATAATTGTGTTATGGGTTACAAGAGTTAGAGTGTTTACCTACATGTTTAATTTACTTTAAATGTGAAATTTTAGGTTATGTTGCATTTCTTGCTAATATATATGTCATGTTGTTGAGATTATGCTTTAAAGTTGCTTTTCAAAGTTATCTTATAGAAATCGTGGTTTTAGTGAATATTTGAGATAATAGTTGTATAAAAGTGGTCTTGGCTTGATATTTTTATTGATAAGGTAGAAGGATGAAGTACATGCTTACGTTACTTGCGAAGTTGTAGGTTATAACATTACAATGTCGAGAATTACATGAAATGTTGCTGTGTTATACGACCTCATGTCACTCTCTTAATCTATTTTTGTGTAAGTTGTATGTTAGGGAATGTTTTAGAAGTTGGTTGAATTGGTGTTCTTTTGGCATGATGTTTTGAAGTTAATTTATATACTTAAAATTAATTATATATTTGTAAAAAATGTTTATGTTATAATGTGATAAATTATTTGTGTACCCTTGATGTAGTAGCTAGTGTAAAATTATGCTTAAAAAATTTGAGTATAAAATTCCCAAGCTTGCTATTAAAAAAAAATCAATAGAAATTACATAATGAAGGTGTTACTCCGTTTTATGAGAAAAAAAAAAAGAGAAACTAAGAAAAACCATATTACTAAAGAAAATGATGACTAGGAAGCTAAATTGGACACCTCGAACCAGGGTTATTTTACATAATATTTGGTATGAATTTATGCTAATTTATTTAGCACGTGTTGTTTATTGAAAAAACAGCTTTAGTTGGAAGAGTGTTTTCATGATCTTTCAAATTTTCTTTAAGTTGAGTTGTTGAAATTTGCCAATGAAAATTATTGAATTTTACATATGACACCATATGGAGTAATGGTCTTAGTTTGATACTGAAAGTCATATGCATATTTATGTGAAAATCATTGAATTTGTTAACGAAAATTATTGAATTTTACATATGACACCATGCAGATTGATGGTTAGTTTGATACCATGTAGATTAATGGTCGTAGTTTGATACCTAATGATGGATTATGCAATGGTAGATTCCACAGAGTAACAGTTTTTCACTTAAAAAGGTGGCAATATTTTTATCCTGATGAGGGTATAAATCACCATCCCTTTGACATTAATCCTCCTGAGTCCCGGGTAAACAGTCTTTTAGTCAAAGTCGTTTTCCTATCTTGCATTCACTTGCGCAAGAATCGACTTTCAGTGAGCAGTGAGTACTCAGTTAATCTCTAGCCCAAAAGGAAAAAAAAATGGATTGTGAAAGAAATTTATTCATGTGAAAAACATGTATGTTTCATTTCTTTTTAACTCCTCGTGACGTAGTCGTGTTGCTCCTGAAGATTTCAACGGCGCGTTATTTGGGCTCCTAGAAAGAAAAGTTTGCGATAATTAGAAAAGTTTATTTATCTGTGCTAATATTGATATTAATACTATTACTATTAGTTTTATTATATATTGTGTGTAAAATTTATTTTGGTTTTTGCAGGTGAGAACTCCCACGGAGTAGTGGCTTGCTGAGCTTCCCCCAAATTTTTCCTTTTCAGGTTCTCAGCATGATTAAGATATGTGTCATAATATGCCTTTTCAAGGCTGATGCTTGGATTAAAGAACTATCTTTTGTAGCCTAAATGCATTGACTTAATGTAGTTGGAATGTAATATCCAATTAGAAAATTGTAACATTTTAATGCATGTTATAGATGCTCTAACTTGGCCTTGATGACCCTTCACAAAGACTGACATATTTTGTTGTGTTACTTGTGATTAGGGTTCATGAACCCTCTTGTAATATTGGGCAATGTGGACCTAAACTTTTTGGATTACGTAATTATTGAGTGTAAAGCTATTTGAAAGCTAACAGTGATATTGTATAGTTTGACTAGGTGTGCAAGGTCTACAACCAAAAAAGATAATAAAAAAAAAATTACAAATTTTATTACCCCTTAAGAGTCCTTTCAATGAATACTAGCAATGTGATGTCCCTAATTGAGGGTAGGGACCTTAAGGAAAAGTAGTGGTTCGCTTTAAAACATGTACTCCGTTCTTCATGATTTAATGGCATGGTTGATAAGACGCACTTTTAAGAAATCAATCAATAAGAAATAAATTGCCTATAATAGCCCTTAGCTAGCTAATGGCCAATAATTATCAACAATCTATAGAAAAAATAGCTAGTAAATTGCACACTATCATGCACTATCAAATCGCATGCAGTTTTATTAAATTGTTTTCTTGTCGCTCATTATATTTTTTAATTATCATAAGGGCATATAAAGAAAGAAACCATACAAGTACTTTAGGATATCCAAAAAAAGGAATAACAAACAAATAATTGCTCAACCTCAAAAGCCTATTTTTGATAAAAAAAAACTGAAAGATTGAAATTTTTTATTTTATATTTAATTTGTAAAATACACAGGAAATATAAGTCGTGTGCCAAAATTAATTAGATTGACTTATGAGGATTACACTCTTCATAGAAACAATGAATATTAAGAAAATTGATGTTTGTGCCTTGATAGAAACAAGAGCCTAAACAAAGTTTTCAATGATGATGTTCTTCTTGAGTTTCTTTTCTTCTTGACATATGGAATAACCACTTTCGACGGAATATATTCTGGTCTAAATTGAGAAATCACAAAAAACTAAACCACAATTTTTTAGGAAAATGAAATGGGATTCATCTCTATGATCTCAAAGTTTTGCATATGAAAACAGTAAAGTTCCACTCTAACATCTGAAGAATTTTTTGTCTTTCCGACTTGAAGATAAAATTTAACTTTGAAATTGCTTATCGTAGGGATCCATATACACAAACATTATTCACAATATCATCCTTACTAACTCCTCCCACTAAACAAAAAAGCCTTAGAAAAAACTGCCTCGCATTCATTTTGCTGTGAGACATAAAAAAGGCAAATTGGTTACCCACACAAGAGCATGATTGGACTCATAAATACACGTACAGCCTCCAAAAAACAGACAAAAAAGTTAAATGAGGCCGTTTAGTATGTACGGGTAGGTCTGAAACTGAAAGACGTCGAATTGATACAATCTTTCGGAAATCAAACCCACGTATATTTGATGTATGTCCTCTAGCTCTGACCCCAACAGTTCAAGTACATCACTTGCCGGAGGGACTCGTCGGAGGCCAGTCGCCGTCGCCCTTCTCCGGTGAATTCGTCGAACTTTGACCCGACAGCAGAGCCGGAGATGAGGCTTTTCATGCCTACCGGGAAGGACTTGATCCCGGATTTCCATTTGTGCCCCTGCTCCGACTGCCCATTTACGACCGCCACCCCTGCCGCCAGTATTACCCGGTTCATGGTGGTTGACTACCGGTTCTAGTGGTTTCGTTGGTTTGTGAGAAATGTACGAGTGGGAAAGATAAAGGCCCAAGCTTTTTATAGACAAAAAGCAAAGGGCATCGCTCCTTTTTGTGAATAGCTGCAGCTCGGAAAAGTGGTGTTCTTTTTGTTTATTTCTTATATTTTCATAATTTCTATCCTTTTTTATTTGGTCTGAAATCATTTGTATCTTTTGAAGCTTCCAGGATACTCTCACAAAATTCTTCCCATTTATGCCCTCTGCTGTTATAATTTTAGATCAGGTTTTGTTGCGGTCCACCAGTTCGGTGTCCATAGACCTTTCATCGTGTCCCACCGTACTGTGTTTACATTATTAGATACGACGCTTTATGGATAAGCCCTCGGATGTGTTTGATGTTTGATGTGCATTCAAATTAAGTCCCAAGTAGAGGGATGAAGAAAGATTAAAAAAGAAAACAAGCTGTGGCCTTTTTTCCCTGCGTTCTTCATTATTTTTTGTGGGTCTTTTATGCAACTACTTTGAACATGATTTTCAATGAATTTTAACAAATGAAATATTCTTGAATAATTGTTATTTTAGATAGTGGGCAAGTACTAAATTCAGTACTTTGAAGAGACGATCACTTACACCTATAGTTATCTATAATAGTCTAGTATCAAGTTCTAATAACGTAAGACATTTTCACTTCATCCATGTTATTGGTTAATTTAAAAAATTTATCTTGTAAATAAAAGTAACTTTTCTATAAATTCAGCTCTAGGTTCACAATAGTTTTGAATTGGTCCAAATTAGATTGACATTATTTTGAGTGTAATGCCCTCCATAGTTTTAGTTTTGATTTGATTGGATAGTTGAAAAACGTTGATCCTATATTGTGTGAACCGAATGCCTGGCAGTGACCAAGTCAAACGTGCAAGGGCAAGAACTATAAAGGGAAAGTTGGTGTGTCTTTTGGTTTCTACTTTGGTTTGCTCTTTGTGGAAGAAGTGCTAGATTGTTTACTAAGAGGAAGCAAAGCATGGAACAGTTGAAGTATTTTGTCTTACTAGGAATCACGTTTGTAAAGTTAGGGAGGATAACGGAGCTAAAATTTTGCCTATTGCAACTAGAGGTGTCACGGGGCCTTGGACATGTCGAAGTACATTTGTAATGTCCTTTAAATAATCATTATAATACCATGTAGCTTCTCAAAATAAGAACAACAAGAGAAAGCATTGACAAATTTACCTATATTTACAGTAATAATAAATATTATTAATTTTAATAGTAATAATTATTGTAAGTATACGTAACTTTCATTATTAATAATTATAATTTTAATTATTATAAATATTATTAATCATTAATATGAATACTACCATTAATATTAATATTAATATTGATATTAATTATATTAGCATTAATTATGATTATAATTATTAATATTAATAAGAATTATTTTTGTAATTATTATTTTTAATTATTATTAATATCAATCATTGCTATTATTATTTATTATTATTTTTATTATTAATCAATAATTAATATTATAATAATTATAAATAAATATTATTTATTATTATTAATTATTATTAATTAATAATCATATTAATTGCAATTATTTTTAATAGTAATAACTAATTAATTATTAAATAATTATTATTATTCTTAATATATTTAATTATGATATATTATCATAATAGTAATTAATTTATTAATTTTATATAATAATTATTAATATTATTAATAATTAATATTAATAATTATTTTTAATGATATTAATAATTATAACTATTGTTCTTAATATTATTTATTATTATTTTTATTATTACTAATTATTATTAATATTAGTAATTTGTAGTTTTTATTAGATTCGTATTAATTTTAACATTAGTTATTATTATTATGATTATTATTATTATCATTATTATTAACAGTAATGATAGTAATTATTATTAATATTAATAACAATTATGATTGTAATTCTAACTAATGTTCATTAATAATAATCATTATAATAACTAGTGAGAATCCCATGCTTCGCATGGACATATATTATTCTTTTAGTAGTCGATGTATTGTTTTTAATATTAAGTGTGATGTTTTTAACTAATCATAAATATTGTATTTTCAGAATTAATGTGTTTGTGATTTGTATAGGTCTGGATATAATATCATACATCTTCATATATTAAAGTCATCTTGATTCTAATCACTAAGCTCTTCTTTGGTTCAGTTGCTTTAATAAATACAATATTCAAATTTATTTTATACTCCAGTGAGTCTTTCTATTAAGTTGTTAGTTATAATTTCGATAATTTTATACCTAAAAGTAAAATTTCACATTCAAAAGTAAAAAATAAAAGAAACGTAAATATATTTATCATCTTAGTTTCATGTATAATGAATAGATATAGGCATATAGTAAATTTTCATCTTGCAACTGTAATATTTGACTTTTCTATCAACTATATTTAGTCATAATTTTCTATTATAATTTTGTAACTCCTTAATCAATTTCACATAAAAGCATAATGATAACTAAATATCAATTGGCATATGCCATGCTTCGACCTTTCAAATAATTTTTTTAAAAATTATATCTCATTTTATTAAAATTTTAAAGCATTTAAATTGTATTTCAATTAGTAATAAAGATAATAAACATTTGCAAAGAGAAAATGTTTTGCAAAAATATAAATTAAAATGATAATAAAATGTCACAAAAGCAAATTGTAAACATTGACAATTAATAAAATATTAATATTAACCTCCCATTTAGTAAACTTTAGTTTTGATAATTAATAACTATAAAAATAGATATGACACATATATTTGGTTAGTTTATTAACCATAAAATATTTATTGATTAGTACTTGTGCAATTAAAACAAAGAAAACAGTTAATATAGTAACCAATAAAAACACGACAAATGTCACTCTCACAACAACTTATTCAGTTTTATGTAATATATATGATATATGATTGTAATTATAATAATTATTATTATTGTTATCAATATTAGTAGTTAGTAATAATTATAACTATTAATATTAATATGAATTTTTATTATAATAATTATAAATATAATAATAATTATTATAACTATTAATATTAGTAAGTATTAATTATTATTAATATTAATATTAACATTAATATTAATAACAATTATTATTATTAATGTTAACAACTATTTTGATTATTATTACTAATACTAATATGAGTCATTATTGCAATTATTATTGTTAGTTTTTATTAATGATAGTAATTATTATTATTATTATGATTAATTAGTATTTGTATTGTTAATTAATAATAATTATTAATAACTACTATTATGCTATCTAAATCGTTAATATAACTAATATTAATACTCCAATTCCATTCCACTCCATTCCACTCCTTTCTACTTCTTCCTACTCCCAGTTAAAACAAATCACTTCCACCTACTCCACACTCCTTTCCGCTCATTTCTATACCACACCTGCAACACAACCACGAAAAGAACATGGCCAAAAATGTGCAAACATTTGAAGTTATGTATGTCTATATCATTGATTAAACCTATTAAGTAAAGGTATTGCCTTTGTTCAAATTTCTCGTTCCATTATCAGTACCGTATCTAGCAATTTACCGTGAGGAAGATCATATCAAAAAGGTTGCTAGTAACATATATGCAATTTACCTTTGTTCAAAATTAAGATTTAAATTTAATAAGGTTTGCATAGTTAGAAGGTCCTATCCAGCATCCTTAGAGCTTGTTCTTTTCTATAATAAGATCCAGGTATAAGCGGTAAGAAAATATAAGGAGTTGTAAAAATTGTAAGAAGATATAAGGAATTGTGAGGAGCTGAAGAAATTGTAAGAATATATGTAAGGAGTTATTGAATTATTAAAAACTTGTATAGTATAATTTTAGATATGTATGTATGATTGTTGGTTTTTAATGTATGAATTATGAAAAAATTATTTCATGAAAATAAATTATTTGTATCACTGATATTTATGAAATAAGTTTTATAACATCACTAAACAAATTATATTTTAACATTACATAAAAAAATTTTATTTTTCCACACTTATTGTTTTCGATAATAAAAATAACATTAAATAAGAAAATTAATGAAAATAGACCTTTAAACAAATTAATAAAATATCAACAAGATAAATTCAAGCTGACAGTTTGACTATTTCATGCATGATTCACCTTAAAACTCTTTGAATAGAAATCTAAAAATGAAATCTAATTTGAATTAAACATTTTACAATTATATTCAATCTAATATTCAATTACACGGTGATAGCAATCAAGTTATCATGGACAAACTTATGGATAAACTTACGATGGCAGTTTGACTATTTTTATGTATGATTCACATCGAAACTCAAATATAAATGCGATTTTTTGTATTACAATGTTAAAACATGTTAACTTATTTTCTTTGTAATAGCATATATGTCTCATGTTAACGCTCAAATATTAATCTGCATCACTAAAATTCTATTTTTTTATTTATACACATATTATATTCATAAAAAAGTTGCAAGATTTTTTATTTTGATAGTATATAAAAAATATGTACATATTTTTATATAAATATGAGAATAAAATAGATAATAAGCTAAAATTTATAAAAATATATGAAAAAATTTTAAAAATATTAAAAAAATATGAAGAACTGTAAATAAAAAATTTTTCAATCACCAAAAAAAACCACGGCCTTGGTACTTTATGAGCTAAAAAAGGACAATCAGAGGCATTGATTGGGCATGGCTGAGAATGACAGAAGCGGCATGCGATTAAAAGAGGGGGGAACGTACAAAGACTAACAACAGTGGCGTAACGAGCATCAGCGAAATTCAGAGCTTATCCTGAGGGGGGCCAGCGCCCTTCATTAGTCCGTTTGTGACCCGCTTAAAAGATGCCACGCTTCAGATTGGGGTCTCATGTCACGCGACCTCACTTGCTAGGGTCCACACCCATGGGCCATCATCTTCCTCCCCACGAATCTGTCTTGTTGCTTTTTTTTGTAAGGGCACGTTTGGAGTTTTACGTAGAGAGGACCCGTGGGCCGACTCTCGAGGCCACTTGGAATTATTGAGTTAAATATTAGTTTTCAATTTTGTTTTTGTTGTTTCTTTATTATTGAGCCCAGTCGACATGGGGCTGATAATGAGCATCTAGTGTGTATTTGGATTGACTTAATCTTAGGTCACCGTTGATTCAAGTTAATTCTGATACTGTAGATTAGTTCGATACACTTATTTCGAATATGTGAACAGGTTTACGTAGAATTTGAATGGGTCCAATTCAAATTTGGTCTATTTGAATTTAGGTCAAATTGAGTTGATACGAAATGCACAAAAAGTAATCCAGAACTTCATCCATGTAATAGATCAGCGTCAATTAGAGATGGGTTTGGGGTGGGTATGGGCAAGTAGAGTTATACCCGCACCACTTATACGTACGTACTCGTTTTCAAAAGTCATCCCTATACGCACATCCGTACTAATCAGGTTTTCAAAATCTATTCTCATACGTATATTCATTAGGTATTTTAGATCTTATTCGGGTATATATAGATATTAATATCTAATATCCATTAGGTACGATAATTTCTTTTATCTAAAGAAATTCATAAAACTAAATTCAATTAGATATAATGTTCTTAAGAAATACAATACGCATTGGATTAAGTGCAAAAGTTCATACTTAACTTATGAACAAGTGCATTCTGGAAATGACTCAAACGAGGGAGTGAAGGACACAATAAATGACCTAGGATTTTTGGTTTGTGAGTTGTGAATCACGTGACTTTATGTATCGTATAGTAAATGAGCGACACAAATGGATGCATTATATAGTTGGGGATGAGTTGGAGTACGGGGCCTTTTTTTAAGCCAAATATCAACGTTCAAAGTTCAAAATTATACTCAATAATTTATTTTACTCCCGAAAAAACTCCAATAAGTAGTGAGTATGGGTTTGGGACAGGTGATGCCTATACCCAAACTGGTACCCATACACATATCCATGCTCGTTTTCAACGTACCAACCCCATACCTATTTTTTTTTCTATTTTTCATATCCATACCCGCTATAAATAGAGCAGATTTTTCGAATTCGAGTACGATTACATTCCTAGGGTCAATTTAAATTAAAGTTTCATTTACTCATTAAAAAAAGAAGAAATTGAGATACCAGCATAACCAGCCCATGCAAAAATCATGTAACTTCCAATAGCATGCTAAGGCTAATTTGATTAAGTTAAAAGTGGCTTATCCTTTACAAAAGAAACATTCGATGTTGAGCCAAGGTAACTTACAGGGTCAATTTCATTTTGACGGTTCTAAACTTAGGGTCAAGATAGTTAGGGGTTTGTTCTTTTCGTTGGTATAGAAGGGTTGGTAAATAAGTCAAATTGGTAAAGATTGGTAGAAAGTGGATACAAGTTGGTTTTTTTTTTTTTTTTTTTGAAATGATTGATAGGAGTTAGTTAAGATTGGAAGAAGTTGATAGAAGTTGGTAGAAGTTGAACAATGTTGGTTCGAAATGTAAATGAGTAGGGATTTCTTTGTAGAAATTCTTAAGAAAAATTGGTAAGAGTTGGCAAAAATTGGTAGAAGTTGGTTAAAGTTTAAAATGATTGGNNNCAGTTGAAAATGATTGGAATTGTTTTGTAAGAGACGCTACAAGTTGGTAAATGTTGGTAAAAGTGAATTTACCAATGAAAAGAACAGGCCTGAGATGTGGAAGTGAATATGGCAACCATCAAACATTCCCCCAACTTAAAAACTGATTCTAATTGTGAAAGTAGCCATTAAACGCACAACTCAGAGGCTCCGACTCTGGCTTAATCAAAAGTAAAATGCAGTAAGTGAAGATCCAGAATTATTGAATGGACAGAGACATGCTCAAAGATGATCACCTAGAGACATAATGTAAAGGAGATAAAGTGCAGTACATTCCCATCAATTTCAGCCTATTCAAGAGGCAAGTCGAACCTTCGGATTTCAACTCTTGCTCAAAGATTATCATCTGATCAAGTTAGAATGCTTCCAAGTTCACCTATGAACTCCACCAGGCTGAACTCTCAGCCTTGCCAGAACTCTTAGCGGGACAATTCTTTGAATTCTCCTCTAGTTTTCCAACAACTTGAAAACTCAAGCCTCCCTAAACTCTTGCAGGTACGTACCACTCATAGTTCCACCTTTAGAACTCCGACAATCTATACAAGGTATACATATGAGTACAACACTTGCTTGTAGATTAGTTCTCTACTCTACGTCTCACACTGGTTTACAGGAGATATACAAAAATGAGATTGATTTTTGAGTTAAGAGTACAAGTGAGCACTTAAATCATTAAGTGAAGTTGCGGTTGTGCACTTCTTTAGCTGCTGGGGTGTTCTATTTATATCTTGAAGCTTGGAAAACCGATGGAGAAGCCAACTAGCTGTTGTTAATAGAGCACATCACTTTAAGCTGACAAATGCATCACTCCCAGGGACACCCGATTCTGAAATCCACAAGGTTGTCTAAGTTCTTTTACTATTAATTATCTTTTTTACTAAGAAGTGTAGTAGAAGCTCTTTATAAAATCTGACTAAAGTCGAGTTGGGTAATTCTAAAAGATGCATATATATTATATTTTATAAGCATCATGCATATTTGAAACAATATATAACTGTATCAAGTCTTACAAACCATATGAGCAACAAATAGAAACAAGATTGAAACATGTTTTTAAAACTAGGTTCACAAAAGTCTTTGATCCATATCCTCCTTTATTGCTTTCCGACTATTTTTTATAACCTAAAAATGGTAAAATTGTGAGCTCCTTGAGGTCATCAACTAATTCAGCCACATGTGAATAACAATGAAGGATAATACAGACATATTTCAAAAAAAAAAAAAAAAATTTCCCATGTGAGCATATTCTTACCAGAGGTATTGGCTTAACCTTTGTTAAGTGTATCCATCCCATACTTAGTATGGCCCTCGGGCTAAGTTCTTATGTAAGCTTTACTACTGATTGATTACTAAATCGACCATAGCCGCCTATACCAGCGATGTCCAATGAAAGGAAGGTAAAACCAATTAGCTTGGGAAAGTCATTCACACGTATGTATATCTTATGCATCCTTACCAAAGTTAGCATGATCAAATTTACATACTTATGATTTCACATGCAAGTAATTCACTGCACTTATTTCAAATTTAGAAATCATAACTTTGAAGAACATCCATAATTCAAGAAAATAAACAAAGTTCATTTTGGAGTGTGATCAAGCTCACGACCTTACATATCAGACTACGTACTAATATCCTAACAAGCAAGAAGTACTACGAACTCTTTCAAAAATTGCAGTAGGTCGACGCTCCCATGCTTTAATAAAAATACCCAGCAAGCACGTGACTCCACTAGTCTTGCAAGTTTTAGTAAGCTTGGGGCTTTGCTGACCAAACAGAATCCCTAGCAAGCATAAAGTTCTACTACCTTAAAAAATGTTAGCAAGCACGAAACTTCACTAATGCTACCATATATGAATCTCACTTCTATGAGCATAGCTTTAATATTACATATATACAAAAGTAACCCAAGTGCAAATGTGAGATTCACCCCAAAATAGAAAGTCTCTTTTATTTGATTAGTGTAAAAACATATTCTCAAAATTGTATTTCCTGAAATCTTTGAATTTATAGATGAAAATCGATTACTTGAACATGGATATACATACATGTCATATTATATTATTCTAAGCTCCTAGAATAGCTCCTGACTCAGTGATATTGCTACCAATTACAATCAGTTTATGCACATTTTACGCATGATAGTTTATTTAAAAATCTATAACTCATAATTTACGTATCCAAAATTCATGAAAAATTATGCAAAATTACCAATTATTACCCAGAATCTAATATTACAATTTTGGAATTTTCACCGTGCAGTAATTCACGAATCAAACTGTACATATTTTGCTTAAATTAAAATTGAAAATTTATTCCCAAGTTTCAACATGCTTTATCTTTCAGTTAATTCCCAAGCAAAATTTCATTATCTTAACCGTGAAAATTCAGAGTACGCTTTCATATCATTAATTTTCAAAAACCATAATTAATCCAATTATCTAGATAATCAAATACTCACAAGCACACAACTTTATGGTAGATTTTTGAATAGTGGATTAGGTGTCTGATCGTTTCAATTTAGGCTTAACATATCATATTATGAATATATTCCATTCAATAAAACCTAATCAAATTTTAGGCTCCGTTTGGACCTAGAAAAGTTTGGTGGAAAGAAAAAAATTTAGAAAAGTTACTTTTTTTTTGTGTTTGGTTTAAAGAAAATCACAAAGAAAAAAAAAATGAAGGAAAGTTAGATGGAAAAATTGTTAGAAACAAGTGATAAAGTTTTCCTCATAAAATTGTGAGGAAAGTTTAAGGAAAGTTCCCAACCTCCTTCAACCTTACATTGCTTAGACGACATCAACATAATTCAAGTGGTTCATCAACATTCAAATTTCTTATCCAAATTCTTGTATTTTTTCCTCAATCCAAACAAGAGGAAAAAAATTCATTTTCTCCCTATTTTTTTTCCTTTCATATATTTTTCTTTCAACTTTTCTTTCCATTAAATTTTCTAAGGACCAAGCGGACCCTGAAAGAAAAGATGATAGAAAAACTACCTTAGTCAGATTAAAGATGACAACTTCTTTCCTATACCCGTTCTTCTCTTGACTAAATGCACTCTTTGAGAAGGGAATTTGTGTGTGGCAATAATCCATTTCATTCTCACATATTTATGGAGTTCTTATATCAATAAGGAGTCTCCACACACTAAGCTTACTTGTCTAATTAAGAAGACATGTACGCTTTGACTTAAGGTCACAACACATCATGGTTTGACTTTTATCCCATCTTACCACTTAATTAGCCTAAGTGTCCACAAATTAGTGTGAGTTAACAAATATGCTTGCATGCTAAGAAATTTAGGGTGACTTATTTAACTAGCCAGAGGAATTGTTGGTCTTAATCTTGTGAGGCACTCGCAAATCACATTTTGACTTAAGCTTTGGTTAAGATGTTTGCTATGGCCAGTATTTCCTACGTTAGTTAATTCTCTTTGATCTATTTTTTCATTTTGTTAACATACTAATATTCACTAGTGTAATCATAAAACATAATTCTTAATAATCAGCCTTAAACATAAACTGCATGGAGAACACATGCAAGTCACAACTTAATATTAGACATACGAAGTAGCTATTTTTAGGGGGTATTATAGTAAACTATCCATAAAGAGTTGGCTTTTTTTGTGATTTCCAGAACACAACGTTTTGGTTGAGAGCCTCTTATCATCTTTTGAAAGTTGCATTTGCCTGGTAAACAAGTGGAGACAAATCTTACATCTCCCAGCTAGTTTTTAGGTTAAGTTCTGCTTGAAGTGTTCAACATTTGGTGTCTTGATCTGTTGTGGCTAAAGATAATCACCTGAAAGATAAGTTGGACGCTCTTTCTTTAAATTCTTCTAAAGCTAACCTGATTGAATCTGCTGTGCCGACAAATAGAGATAGGTTTAAAGGCAAAGGTAAGAAGAACCAGAAGCCAAGCTGTGCTAAGCAGCATAACAAGTTCAGCAATAAGATCCAAAAACTAAAGTAGTTGTGCTATGTCTACGGCAAGTCGGCGCACAAAGCATACCAGTGTCCACTTTGCAAAGGGCAGTCACAGCCAAACCAGAAGCCTGTAGCCTAGGCCAATCTTACCGAAGACACTTAATCATCTGTGCAAAGGTTGAAGAGGCAAATCTGGTGGCAAACAAAATAGCTCTATGATATTAGAGCTTCAAGGCACTTCTACGTTAACAAAAGAGCTTATGCATGACTTTAAAGACGTGACAGATGGTGAATGCATCTACATGAAAAACTCTACGACTGCTAGGTTTATGGGTAAAGGGATGATTCTTCTCAAATTTACTTCTGGCAAATTACTGTTCTTAAGCAATGTGCCGTATGTACCTTCTCTTTGTAGAAACTTAGTTTTTGGTATACTTCTCAACAAAGCTGGATTGAAAACTGTTGTTGGAGATAACAAAGTTGTTATCTCTCATAATGGGGTCTTTATTGGGAAGGATACTTGAATGGAAGTTTGTTTGTACTTAATCTTACTTCTGAGACCATGAATGGAAATGCGTCTAGATCTACTTATAATGTTGAGTTTGTTGATCTATGGCATGGTAGGTTAGGCCATGTTAATTTTGCTTCCATTAAACGGCTTAAGAATATGCGCTTAATTTCAGTTGTGAATGTTGATAATTTCACCAAATGTTCTCGGCATGTAGAAGCAAAATATGCCAAAAATCCTTTAAGTCGGTTACTAACAAGCAAACAGCATTGCTAGAACTAGTACATTTCGACTTAGCTGACTTCAAAAATACTGCTAGTAAAGGAGAAAAAAAGGTATTACATCACCTTTGTAGATGACTGCTCTAGGTATACCAAATTTTACCTCCTTGGGTCCAAACATAAGGCTAGGGAAATATTTTTGAAATACAAAATGGAGGTGAAAAACCAACTGGACTGAAAGATTAAGAGGCTTAAAATCGATAGGGGTAGAGAATATAGGGCTAAGTCTCTGACAGTCTTTTGTGAGAAAAATGATATAATACATGAAGTGAGTGCTCCCCGTACTCCCCAACAAAATGGGATAGTCGAATGCAAAAATAGAACTCTTGAAGGAATGATTAATGCCATGCTTTTGAGTTCACAACTTCCTGACAATATATGAGGGGAAGTGCAGGAAGTTGTTTTATCCACTTGCTATATTCTTAATAAAGTACCCCATACTATGACCTATGGAAAGGCTATACTCCTAATTTGACTTTCTTAAAGGTGTGGTGGTGTTTTCAAACAGGAAAACATAGGTCCTAGAACCTTCAATTATATGTGTATTAGTTACACCCAAAGTAGTACTGCATATAGATTTATGTCATTGAATGACTTCTCTATTAGTGAGTTTAGGGATGCAGAATTTTTTGAGCATGTATTTCCTTTAAAAAAGAGTGATTATGCTACTGTGCATGAAAACCATACCTGTGCATGATAATGTACCATTATCTACTTGCAGTTCTGGTGTTAGAATCACAGTTGATAAACCTATGAGGAGTAAAAGACCTAGAGTTGAGACTAGTTTTGGTCATGACTTCCTCAGTAATTTTTGATTGAAGACTTTGATGTTCATTTCTTGTCTAATGAACTAGTGCCTGCTTTGTTTATCGAAGAAGATCCAAAAACCTATGGAGAGGTGAAGAGATCTTTAAATGTTTAGTTTCTAGAAAGTAGCCATTAAAAGTGAATACGATCCATAGTATTTATCAAAGTTGTGAGTTGATTGAACTATCTAAAGGTTGTAAACTTATTAGTAGTAAATGGATCTTCAATAAAAAGTCAAGACCTGATGGTTGTATTGATAAATATAAAGCCAGACCGGTGATAGGGGGATTTAACCAGAAGAAGGGGGTTGACTACTTTGACACACATTTTCCTTGGACTAAGATAGCCACCATTAGAGCTTTAGTTGCCTTAGCTGCTATACATAGTCTTGTTGTGCATCAAATGGACGTGAAAACAATGTTCCTTAATGGTGACTTAGAGGAAGAGATTTATATGTCTCAACATGAGGGATGTGTGGTTCCTAGGCAGGAGAATAAAGTAGGCAAGCTTAGAAAATCCCTCTATGGCCTAAATCAGGCCCCTAAGGAGTGTTATGAAAGGTTTGACAATATTATGATACAATATGGTTTTGTTGTGAACGTTCCTGATTCTTGTGTGTATTCTAAATTGATTGTTTCAGATTGTGTGATAATGTCTTTACATTGATGACATATTGATCTTCGGTACTAATGTGTATGTTGTTAATAAAATTAAAAAATTATTGTCTTGCCATTTTGAAATGAAGCACATGGGGGAGGCACATGTGACCTTAGGGGTCAAAATTGAAATAACAAATGATGGTTTTTCTTTGTGTCAGTCCCATTATATTGAGAAAATATTAAAGAAATTTAACAATTTTGATGTGACTCTAGTGAGAACTCCTTAGGATCTTAGCATACACCTTAAGGAGAATAAGGGATCCAATATTTCCTAAACTGAGTATGCTAAAATCATAGAAAGTGTTATCACTACTAAAAAATCTAATTTTTCGACACGAAAAAGTAATTTTTTCCGTTGAAAAAATGATTTTTCGACGGAATAGCCGATCAAATGGCACCGTCGAAATAAAGCGGGTCGGGAACATGTTCCAACGGAATATACCATTCTATCGGCACTGTTCCGATGGACAGCAGAGGCCGTCAGAACCGGGTTCTGATGGAATCCCGACGAAAAAATTTGCATGCGATGGCAAAAGATCCGTCGGATGCAACCAAAAATTCGCGAAAAAATTCAAAACTTTTTTTTTTCCAAATTCCGTTGGAACCCATCAGATTCAGTCGGAATTTCCATCGGCACCCATCGAATTCCATCGGGGCCCGTCGGAAATTCCGTCGGAATTTTTAAAATTTATTTAAAAAATATAGTACTGAACTATAAAAATATTTTTCAATGTATCTAAATATCTAATACACAATAAATTTTCATCGTTGACGTTAAATTGATATTAGCATTAAATTATTTTTCATTAACTAAAAATTATATTCTTTATCAACAAAGTACAAAATTGAGAGAAAATTATCATCCTAACAAATTAACATCAATGTAACAAATTAACTATGTAAACTATTAGATTTGCATAGTTATATACAAAACAATTATACAAATGTTTAAATTCAACGTATATATTTAATTAACAACAAATTTATACAAATTACACATGAGAAAACCTTATCAAAAAGTCGACGGCGAATAACGGCAAGAGGAGGTGATAGCGGCAACCAGCAGTGGGGGATGACAAGTGGCGGGGCTCCCTCTCTCTCTCTATCTCTCTCCACTTTATGAAATGAGCAGCGAAAAAGTAAAGCGAAGAGCGAATTTTATAAGAGAATGTCCAACGAAATATGCTACCGGAATTATCCGTCGGAATATTCAAATATTTTGAATTTTCCCTCCAATCAACTCGGGGCCAAAAAAAATGAACTTTTTTTTCCGACGGAATATTCTGTCGGAGTTCGGAAAATTCAAAAAAATTCAAAAATATTGAATTTTCCCTCCATTCAACTCGGGGCAAAAAAATTTTGAATTTGTTTTATTTTCTGGGGGATATTCCGACAGAATATTCTGTCGAACAAGGAATATTTTTAAAAATTTTTTTTTCTAATTTTTCCAAAGATCTCGCCAATGCTGACCACAGCTCCGATGGACATTCCGACGGACATTCCATCGGATTTCCGTCGGCCTTCCGAGGGACCGGTTGGATTCCGTCGGAGATTCCGACAGAATAAAAGTCTGTCGGAAAACCCTCCGCTTCGATTTACTTTTTCCGTCTTTCCGTCGTCATGTTCCCCGGCCTCTCCGACGGTCTCTTTTTTGGTCGGTAGTAGTGTATGTTTATTAAGAAGTACACTCGACCTGACATTGCTATGCTGCCAGTAGGTTAAGTTGCTATCCTTATAACCCCAGTAAAGAACATTGTGATGCATTGTTTCGATTACTTAAGTACCTAAGAGCTACTATAGACTGGTGCTTGCATTTTAATAAATTTTCTACTGCGTTAGAAGGATTTTGTGACGCAAACTGGGTTTCTGATAAGGGTGAAGCTAGCTCTTCTAGTGGTTGTGTGTTTACTGTCGGTGGAGGAGGTATTTCGTGGAAGTTTTCCAAGCAAACTTGTATAGCTTATCCCACCATGGAAGTTGAATTCATTAATCTTGAGTTGGTAGGTCAAAGAATTAGAATGACTGAAAAATCTATTAGCAGATATGCCACTGTGGGGGAGGCGGCCTATGGCTATTTTCCTTCACTATGACTTGGAGGTAGTAATCGCAGTTGCACATAATAGCATGTACAACGGAAACAAGAGAGACATTCACATCAGACATAGTGTTGTAAAACATATGCTAAAACATGGTGTCATCTCCTTGAAATATATGAGATCTTAGAGAAATTTAACAGATCCACTGACTAAGGGTTTGACTAGGCAAATAGTTCTCAAGATGTCGAGGGGGACGGGACTGAAGCCCATAGATTGAGATACTATGGTGGATACCCACTTGTGGTCAAACAAAGCTTTATTGTTCTCAATATGCACTACATATCTATCCTTATAGTGTACACGTAGTGCTTCTGAGATGTTGAACTCTTATACTCTTAATAGATTCATGGCACATTGGGGTGGTGCTACTGAGACACGCTTGATGGATTCACCAATTGATATGTGTGAGGTTGAGCAAAGTCTTGCTCTTCATAATTCCATATCCATGATTACGGTAGTCCATGTTGAGATGGAGTTAATGGAATTACCTATGTAAATGTAAAGGTGTGGCTGCCTTCTATGAGAGACTCTAGGCTATCTCTCTAGAGCACTTATGACACCCAAGGTGAGCGCATGACCTTAAAAATTGTGAGTTATCACGGAATACATAGTAACCATAAGGGGTGAAATCTATCAAGTTCAAGATTTGCTCACTCGATAGATTCGATTGTTGCCCTACTTTGCTATGTATCAAATCAAGCAAAAGATATCGATACTTAAGTGTCTAACCCCTCCTTTGTCCATACGCTATTCTTCGCTAGTCTATATGCCATTAGTGGAGGGTTGTTGGAAGTAATGGCAAAAACTAGCCTCCTCTATTCCTAATCCTTGTCCCACATAGGAGGATGAGAAGCTCCTTGTGAGATTTTTATTATTCCCTCCTTCTTGGGCTTGTTGAATTTCTTTAGGCTTGTTGAATTTCTTTAGGTTTGGTTTTAGTAGTGTTGTGGGGTAAGGGTGAACACCACACGAGTACGTGAGCGCGGCCTGTCCACCTGGTTTGGTCAAGTCTAAGTCGGCTAGCCAGGCACGACGGTGACCGTGGCCCATGGGCCATCCTTATCTGCTAATTTTTTGGTAAAACATTCTTTTAATATTTTTGTCTATTGGCTGCATAACCACCAACATTCACTTGCAGATTTCTACCCTATTTTTCTCCATCAACAGCTTGTGACCCTAGTGTTTAATAGCAAGAGTGGTGACCCTTTTTTTAGCTATGAATTCATTCTGCACCACAGTCGTTTCCTCTTTTTCTCACTGCCAACAGTTCCACTCTACCATATAGACAGCCTACTCCCCCGCTACTTCAACTCACACCAAACATATGCTTTCCTCTCATCTCCTTCTCTACTTTTTACTGTTCTCATCTCTGTTCTGGACAATTGTAGTCTTATATGTTCCAAAGTTTCTGGTCGTGAATGCATGTGTTCAGCAAGCTAGCTATATCAATCTTGGGGAGCGAATGACTGTTTTCGATTTGCACCGAGGTCGAGCCGAAATCGCTTTTAGGGCAGTGGTACTCCCACGTTACAGCTTCGATTCTTACTTCCTTACCATTGATTTAGACATGCTTTTCTACAAACCGTACATACCTTGTTCATTAATTGTAATAAAAATACGTCGTTTTCATTCATTAAGGCAAAAAGACAATCTCTAGAAACAACCTTCTGTCATTTCTATGTTAGTAGCTCTTTAACAAAAGTTGCGTAAGCTTATAGAAGAAAAGGATTCACTTATACAAGAACAACCAAGTTCAGACCTCAAATCCAAAAAGTAGTTTCAAAACATAATACACATACCAATGGTTTCTTTCTGTCCAGTTCTTCAATCTTACTTGTACTTAGTACATGTTTCGAATACAAATAGATGTCCAAGTGTCAAACTCAATTACTTTTAAGAAATATGCAAATGACAAGTGTTGCGACCTTGTCCAAATATTGAGAATTTGGCACCTATATGGCAGGATAATGTAAAGAGTCTTCAATAAGAAACCCCGTCTAAGTTCAATAACCTCAAGCCAAAAACTTCAAATTGACCCAATCTAATTTATGTGTGTTCTGAATCTTCCTAGTCAATCTTAAAAGTTCATGCTAACAAAAACATGCAATTCAATTGACATCTCTTATAATAATCAAATAATAAGTGCTGTAATAACCCGACCCTAACCTATATTTATTTATTTATTTAAATCATCATTATTTATTTCATTAATCATGTTTATTCATTTACTTTATCATGTTTATTGACCTAATCATGTTTGTTAAATTCACACTTAATTTATTACGACTTTCATTATGTTATTTGAAATTTTCCACCTTCATTTATCGTACTTAATCATACTGGTTGGGAGATATTTCAGTTTGGGTACCACTTTGCAACTCAAGTTTCATTGA